>APFE031179078.1:0-79886 GCA_000404065.3 Pinus taeda | reverse complement strand
AAAAAAAAAAAAAAAAAAAAAGAGAAAAATAAAAGAGAAAAATAAAAAGAGAAAAAGAAAAAGAAAAAGAAGGAAGAAACAAAGAAAAAAACAAGTTTAATCCCTAGAAATTGTTGCAGGTTGCAGGAACACAATGCAGAAAGAAGGCCTCCCAACACAAGGACAGGGGTCCCTACCAAGTTACCAGGCATCCTCACATACACTCCCTCCATGAACACTCATTTTATTCAAGATTCAGACACAATCTGGTCATGGTTCAACTTTCTACAGGAAGCTACAAGACTTTCTACAGGAAGTTCTGCATTTCTACAAGAAACATCCTGTAGGGCCTTTGGGCATGCCAAAATCGATTATGGAGAGGGATTTGAAGCTTGAAGTCTATTGAGGAGGCATGAAACCACTCTTTTCTTCCATCCTCCACTTGTTTCATCTCCTTCCACCACCACTGCCACCATCTGGTTGAATATACCTACACAATCATACCATAATCCTATTTTCTCAAATTAAAATTTGTTTTTCAAGTGAAAAATAAAGCATGCAGAGGCTCGCACACTTTACCTGTCAAGGCATGCTCAGGACCCTTCATTTGTGAATGCAACTTTGTTTGTTTCAGCATGCACCCCAGGAGGAGAAACGTCTATGGGATGTCGTACAAGAATCCTGTAGCAGCTGATTCGACTGGAGCACATACCATGGAGACACCAGCAACTCACATCAAATGGAGCCGGTGCATGCAGCATTCACCACCAGAAATTCGGGTCTCGAGGTCTTGTATCCAGCATCAGTGAATGGAAGAGGAGCTCCAGCACTGTTCACGAAGCAACAACAAGCAAATCCAACATTCCTCGTCCCGAAGCCTGAAAAAAAAAACGTCCACGGCCGCACAGGTAAGTGCCTAACCTTATTCGTGGAATTGCATGAACTATACTCTAAAATGTGCATGACTGTGAGAATGGGCGGATTGAACAAGTTTGGTGGCCATTCAACTGGTCACCCACAGCCTATCAGATGGCCTCGTAGGATCTGAATAAGCTTGGATATGCCGAAAAGACGGGCAGTTGACACATGGGAAGTGTCCAGTCGGGGAGAATCGAAAGTATGACAGAAATGGTGGTGGTGAATGTAGAGGGAAGAATTCGACGGTTAGAGACACGTCGAGGAATGATGGTCGTGACGTCGACCAATGGATTGGCTGGGACAACTCACCCCCGCGCCATAAATTCCGCAACAATTCAAAATTGGCCGGTAGAATAACTCATGGTAAACTGTTGTCATTCACACTTGCAACCATTTTGCAGCTGAGTATGCGTCCTCCTCTTTTGCAAGTTGTTAAAATAAGCTTCACGGTCTGTTCCGACGTCCTTCTGCAGCTCAGACTCGTCCAGAACCACCGTAACATCTTCTAGAAGCTGGGAAAGCTTTCTACAGAAAGGTGCGGTACAGGAAGCCCAACATTACAAAGGAGCTTGGACTGTTCACGTCGAGGGTGGCAATTCTTAGTGAGGTAGGCCCGAACATACCTTTCCCATGCAAAATAGTTCAAAAGGTGGTGAAATCGACATGCTGGGGGGGTAGAGAAAAATTTAAATGCAAGTCTGTCTATGAATCCAAAAGCAGTTTACTTCTCGTTGCATGAAATTGTCATTGTGGTTTGCGTCCAAGATTTTCTCCACGAGCCCTGAGTTAAATTCCTCCTGTAAAAAAATTGAGACACTGTCAAGGCTAACCGGTGGAAAAACTGTGAATTTTATATGATTGTGTGTATGTTGGAGACATAGCTTTGCACTCTGTTTAGAGAAATCCTGATTTGTCCTTCTGTACACGAGCAGTCAAGTTTCAAAACAGAGAAATTGATATGAAGGGGCCTGTAGATACTGTTTTTAATGCTCTGAGAAGGAAACACACCTAGAATTCCCTTTCTGCTCAAAGCACAAGCAAAAACAGAGTATTTTTCACCATGCCAAGAGGGATCATTAGAAAGGAACCCTCAGACTCCAAGAAACTACAAGAAACCCCTGAGGTGGTGGACTTATTTTCCCGTGCACACTGGATGACATTCTGTGAAAAGCTTCAAGGTCACGATGATGAAATCACAGAAGAATTCCTAAGGTCCCTGAAGCCAAAATCAAAGACACTAGCCATTGTCAACTTCAAAGGATTGACCCTCAGACTCACCCCACAACTCATTAGCAGAGTCACTAATCTACCAATGGGGGTACCCTGGGATAAGGAGGATAGAAAATTGGGTCAAAAGGCTAAAAAGGAGTTCTTCTTGCCAGAGGAACAATTTTCAGAGGACAAGAATGGGGTTCGAAGAACCAGCCTACAACCATTTTGGAGCAAAGTCAGCCTCCAAATTATGAAGTATATTATGTGGGAGGGGTGGTTCAACATCGTATATGGTTATCATTTCCGGTTACTAACAGAACTCAGGCACCAAATCGACTTACCCTCAGAACAAAAACTGAGCAATCCTTACTTCATCCTGCAATCCTTGATTGAGTGTGCCACAAAGCTGAGGGAAGGGACACCAGACCAGCTAGCCATCATGGGCTTATCAAGCTCCTCATGGAACATGCACTCCATACTTACACTGTCCCCCTCTCCTGGGAATTTTTTCGAAATATGGCTAAGGATGATGACATCCGAATTTTGGTCGAGGAGCTCACTTCCTCCAGTAGCGAGGAGAAGGAGCACACTGAGGCAAAGAAGAACACTAAAGGTCAAGAAACCCTGGGCAAACCACCAGAGAAAGAATAGAAAGAAACACAAGAAAAGGGCCAAGTTGCTAAGGCCAAAATAGTGGGTGGTAAAATAACACAAACACCCAGGGAGAAAAGGCTGCAGAGCAGGGCAGAAAGGACTAAGAAAGTCCAAGCTAGTGAAGGCACCCCTAAGGAAGCCTTAGCCAATCTAAACGAAAAAGCACCCTCAGCCAAGTAGGCTAGAACAGTGCCAACTGGTTCTACAAGAAGCTAGAAGGCCATTTCTATAGGAAGTCCAAAAACTACTTCTACAGGAAGCCAGAAACTAGCCACTACAGGACTTTCTACAAGAAGTCTGAAGAAAGGGCAGCAGAAGGAGAAATTGGCCTAGATTTTAGCTAGGGAGGTAGCAGCTGTACTAGCCACCCTAATCACATCTCCCAAGCAGAAGGAAAAGTGAAAGAGGGAGACTCCCCTGTCTTTTAAAGCAAGGAGGAGTGTGAGGATTAAGACTGGCAGATCCCAGCCTCCATCAAAAGAGCCAATCACAATTCTGGATACCCCTACCAAACCAAAGGAGAGGTCCCCCTCCAAGGCATCCATCACTTATGAGCAAGGAAGCCCGAAGACATCCACATGGAAGGAAAGGATGGAGAAATTGAACTCGAAGGCCTCTCTACAGGATGCTGAGGCTACTCTACAGGAAACTTTGGCTAGGTTGAAAGAGACTGAGCAGATGGAGAAAAGAGCAGCCACGTCATGACAGGAGGAGGGGAAGGCCGATACCATTATGGAACCAAGCCCCCAACCCAGCCTGGGCTATTATTATAACTTCTTAGAGGTTGGGAAAATCATTCCTAAAAAATTCACAGTGCCACTTTTCCTAGCACTAGAGGAAGAAAGAGTACGGACCCACACTTGGATGAAGATCACTAAATCCAAGGGGGTGGCAAATATAGGCCCTCTAGAGGAGAAGCTCAAGGAGACCCAAAGAGAGTTGGCAAGAGTATGACATGTGGAAATATCCCAACAGGACAAACTATGAGAAGAGAATTAGCTACTTAGGCAACAACTACAGCTACAAGGACAGAGGAAAGAAGAGGACACAACAGCCAAGGACACCACAGAAGAGCCTCAGGGAAAAGAAGGAATGCAAACTGATCTTGAGGCACTAAACTTGCCACTACAGGAAAGGGAATTGCAAGTAGGCCTAGAGATATAATCTCTAAAACAGCAGATTCAAGAAAAGAAGGTACAACTGGCCTACATGGCCAGTTGGGAAATGGAAGCTCTGCGATGTAGAAAGTTAGCCAAATCCTATGGCCTATACCTCAGGGATTAGTGGCTACAATTCCAAATCAACACATTGGCACAGAGGGGTATCTCCCAAATCCAAAACCCCCAGCAGTTCATGGATTTATGTAGCAGCATTTCATCGGAAGACAAGGGTAATCTATCAGAGTTCTACCTTCATAATTTGGCCCTTCCAAACATAACCTCATGGGACCCCAACACAGTAGTAGGGGACATGCAGCTGATGGTAATGACCTCATGGTTAAACCATGAAGAAAAGAGAGCGACATAGGTCAGAAATGTCATGGACCAAGAACTACAGGAGCCACTGCTAATTATAGCAGAGCCAGGGGACCCCATAGCATTGACATCCACCCACCAGCACTTAGCAACCAACTCTTAGGCTCTGTTAGAGTACATGGATCATCAGGCTCAGGCCATAGCATACTTTGAGGATATGGAGTGATTATTGGGGGAAAATTGTGTTCATGCTTGCACCCGTAGGTGGAACACATTGTCCCATAGCCTCAAAATTAGGGAATATCACACTCCAACTAGAATGAGGGAGGCCCTGGAACGAGTGCCTCTCTACAAAAAGTCTATGCAGAACCTCTAGGCGAGCTGGATAAGCCTCAATTTAAGTGCACCTTTTCTTTTGGGATTGTTAGAAGGAGGCACAAAAGAAGAAGAGCATAAGTAGTGGGAAGAGGTGGAAAGGAAGGTCGGATTCCATGACAGTGAAGAGGATACTACTTCAGAAGCCTGGGATGTGAGAGAGGCGATCAAAGCAATTAAGGACGAGGAGCTGGACTACTTGCTCAGAGGATGAAGAACCCTTTTAGCAGGGGGGTGATGATGAGCCCCAAATTGGGTAAATTATTGGGCTCATTTTGCCTAATTATCCTTGTTCATTCCTTGTTCAATCTTCCATTTTTCATAGCTTATGCATTATTTTTTAGTATGTTTATGTCGTTTATAAAAATAAGAGTGGTTGCTCGTCCTAGGTGGCTAACACGTGCTTATTTCAGGTTTTTTTGACACATGTTGGAGCAAAACTGAGCAACAATGGGCTAGATGACAGCCAAGCTTGAGGTGAGGATTCATAGGGGGGTTGTCTATGACATTAAATAGCCCTTCCTCGGGATCTTCACCCGCAACTTCGAGCTCCAAAGGCCACCAAAAACAGATCTTCAAGGAAGCCAAGTAGATTTTGGAAAAGGGACTCTCTACTAACAGTTTGGATAGCCAAGTCCCATAGATTTAGGAGGCCAGCTAGGGCCCTCGTGGTGTATAAATGATAATTTCTTAGCCTTCGTAATGAACTTTTTGAAACCATTGCATATTTTTCACTACAGTGCTGTCATCTTTACCTTGTTCTCTTGTAGCCATTTTGGCATAACTTTTGACTGATGAATATTTTTTGATAATGATAAGCAATATGATTTTATATCGAATCTGAATTTTCTATAGGAGCTGTAGCTCTCAGGGTTGGGCCCAACCTGAGAGCCTAGGGTCTCCTTTATGTACTGTTATCTTTCCTTTACGCATCGTTGTTTTCCTTTTATGCATTTGCAAACATATTTCTGTTAGGCAGATTTAGTTGTGTTGATTAACTAGGTCACTGTTTATGAATAGAATTGCTTCAGATGTTTAGAATAGATTGGTAGGATAATAACAAGAAAAAATCTCCAGAAAAGGGTCAACAAAACTTTTGGTTTCACCTCTTCCTTATTGGATCATTGGTTGGAATTGAAGTAACCGTGCTGTCCCAAACAAAAACACTTGTTTGCTTTACCATGCAATCCTTATTGTACTGTTTCAATTTGTAGAAGTGGGTTATGTGTTCAGATCTATGAAATGCCTCATTTCATATTTGATATATATGGTTCTCCTTTAAATAAAGTTGTTGTTCATTCACTTCATTGTTACTTAGATTAGATTAGCTAGGACATTGATTACTTGCAAGACTTTGTTGATTCAGTTGAATGTACACAGTGCGGGGCACCTCTACCACTCTTTCATCCACCTAAGCTTCATCAGAGCCGTTTGTTCCATCTCCTAGCTAGGTTCTTTGTCTCACATCTATCCTCTTGCCCACATAACCCTACCTTTTTGTGTAATCATTGTTTCAGCCTTCTTTGAGCCAATTCAGCCATCTACACCTTCTCACCACTCCATCCACAAGTCCCTGGTCCACTTCAAACACCTGTCCTACCTCCATATCCATTCATGCATCTTCCCTCACTCACCAATCCTCCAAAATCGCATTTTTAAACATCATGTAGAAATTTATGAACATCCTGTAGAAATCCCTTAACATCCTGTAGAACCCGTGCAGACTTCCTGTAGAAGCTCACAAATGAGGTTTCTTGATAGCCAAACTTTGTGAAACTTTTTGGAAGGGTGTTAAGGACTCCTTATACCCTCTATGAACCTTCCCGACCTCTTCCAAGCATTTCTCCTCCTTGATCCACCCCTGCACAATCAAGAACAGTAAAACCATATGCATGATGAAACTGACAACTTAATCAAAAATACAAAATGATGTTTTCTTCAGATAGAGGTAGTCTAGACACCTGTATTTTACCTTCATAAAAGTAATGGCATCTCTTTTAGTAGTTTGCATTATCTTCTTTGCATCAGTAGGACTAGCTGATAGAATTAGGGTTTGTTAGGGTTTGCGCTTTCCTTTAGTTTTTCAATCTCTTTTCACGAATAGATTAGCTTCCTTCGAGTTAGCTTTCATCCATCAATTAAAAGGCTTCTTCTAAGATCTCATAGAAGTTGGCTTAAGATCCTAGCAGACTTGTGCCAGTTGACCAAGTGACAGTTGCGACAAGAGCTAGTACTTGTGCATACAGCTCCGTCGCTTCCAAGTTTGTTACGAACTACCGGGTTGATAAAAGTAAAGAAGGGAGTGCCAGGAGTTGCAACATTATTGCTGCAATACTGGAGCCCACCAAACGTAACATTTCTTTGAGCCATAAAGCTTGTAAGGCACGCAATCTCTGTGCATATTTTAGCCCAGAAGCAGAGACATGAGAGGTTTTTCTCCAAGAGATTTGGGCACTAAAAGGAGTAGGAGTAGATTTAACTCGAAATAATGGGAAGGAAAGATCTTGTGTTCCTTCTTTTGGTTTACTGACATTCGAAGATGAAGGGTTCCAAGGTTTTAGCTCCTAGGAAGCAAGGGAGAAGTTCCATAATACCAATCCACAGGCAGTGGGGCAACATATAACCTAGGGTTTTTTCTAATTGGAATTGAGTAGCAAAGGAGTGTCTAGGGCCATTCTCTAAGGAGGAGAATGATGTAAGAGAGGGGAAATCATCTTTAGGAGTAGTTGGAGCGGACCATAAAAATGGTTCAAAGAGAAATAAAGGGTAAATTATAAGGAAGAAGGCGACATTCCCAAATTTTAGGTCTTGGGGTCGATATCCAGATTGATAAGGCCATGGAGGGCTTAGAATTAACACTAGTAAGAAGGGAAAAATGTATACAATACTCAACAAATTATATATGAGAATGGATAAGCAAGGCATGGAGCAAGGAACCAGATTATATGATACAAATGACTACTTTGGCTAGGGTTTGGTTCATGGTAAAATTTTGTAAGGGAAATTCATTAGAATGGGCGATGAACTGCAACTACTGCTTCGGGAGAGCACCAAATCTTTTCAAGAGGTGGACACCCTTGTTCGATGGGAAGAGAGAAAAGGTTGCAAAGATACCAGTATGGGTTTGAATACCCCCACAACTCTGGATAGAGGGTGTCTTCAGAGAGGTACATAACACTTTGGATATTTTCCTAGAGGTAGATATGTCATTTGTGGAGACAAGAAATATGAGCATGGCTCACATTTTGGTAAGAATAGACGCAAAGGAGGGTTTAACAAAGAAAATTCATCTTCATCTTCAATATTACAATTATCATTAACTATGATCAGTTACCCTTATCATGCCACAAATGTCATAAATATCGACATCTAGCTCTTGATTGTCCTCTGGGGTTCAAAAAGAGGAGAAGACATAGAGGTGATCTAGGGACAGAGGGTCAGCCATAGGCTAAAGAGGAGGATATTGCACAGAAAGAGGAGTTTGGAAATAAACAACAGGAAGAGTGGGTGCCAATGGAAATTAAAGATCATCAAAGTGTGCAGTGAGGGATACAAGTCTTATCGGAGCACGATCATCACTAGGAAAACCGTTGGGAGGCTCAGGAAGAGGTGGTTACCATTGACCCAACACCTTAATCGGTGGTTACTTTTTCTCTCCCCCTCTCCTATTTAAATGAATCTCTTCAATATTTGGTAAATATGCTCCCTAGGCCTAGTCCCTCCAGGCCTTTCATGATGAATCATACTTTTATCAGCTCTCTATCTTTTGCCCCGAAAAGTATAATAACCTCTATCTCGACACTTAATATATCCAAATCTCCTCCGCATGGTCCTTTGCTTATTTCCCCCTACAATCTTTGCTAAGAAACCTCACTATAACCTCCGTCATCAAGAAGATAATGATATTTCTTTGGAATTTATAAGAGGTCTGAGAGACATCCAGGTGCCCTCATTGCCCCATAAGGCTAAAGGTAGAAAGCATAATCTATTAAAGGATCAGTTAAGAACAAAATTTGACATTGCTAATGGAAGCCAATTATCACTTAATGGGGCGCTTAGAGTAGCGTTGGCCCATGTGAAGGTTATCAAATGATTATTTTGTTCTTCAAATGTTGTAGGTTTGTTAGCACCCATAAGAAGCTAGCTCTAAATACTCTTTTTCTAAATTATTCTCCTGATGTTATTATGCTTCAGGAAATTCTTGGAGATGGCTATTTAGTGAGAAATTCCCTTAGTAAAATGATGTGAGGTCAGTCATTTGTCATGTCGATTAAAAATGGAGATACAACAGTTTCGCTCTAGGCATCAAAGACAATAGTTTGAAGTTGTTAATCTCATGGGGATCGAACGTTGTGTTAGGGGTATAGGTCTACTCATCGGAACTATGCTCATAATTTTATCTCATTAACATTTATGTGTCATGTGAGGATAGGGTTATGTTCTAGAATAACCCTCTTTATAAATATTTTATGAAAAATCTGAATTTGGTTATGGGGGGGATTTCAACTTTTCATTGAGAATGTTTGAGACTTGGGTTCCATTGGCCTAAGGTGACCCTCAGGTAGAATTATTTTTGAACAAGCTTTGGTCAAGAAAGTTTACTGGTGTAAACCTCATAAATCTAGACCGACTTGGAGGAACAGGCGAGTGGGATTCTAAGCCGTGGTAGCAAAGAGATTGGACCTTCTGCTACTGAAATAGGAAATGGCTAATCAAACCCCTTTTTTCAATTAGTGGGTTGGAATAGGAGGAGAATCAAACCATTTTCCTATCCTACTGGAGCTAAAATGGTCCATTCAGAAGCTTGGCTCACCCTTCAAATGCAACCCAATATGGCTCAAAGAGCCCTCTTTCAACGATTTAGTGAAAGAAACTTGGAGGCCATTAGTTTGCGAAAAGGAGTCATATTTAGCTCAGTATTTTATGGAGAAACTAAAAAGAATGAAGAGGTAAACAATAGAGTCCGTGAAAGAATAAAATATAAGGGATGACAATGATTCAAATAGGTTTGTTGAGGAACATGAGTCTTTGGAGAGTCGAGAAGTGAGTGGGTATGAGACTGAGGAGAAGAGCGAAAGGATCAAATAGTTGGAGTTAGGAAGGGGAAAAATTATTAATGATATTGAAGAATAACGGAGACTCAAAAGTAGAGAAATATCACTTTTCGTTGGTGATGACAACTCAAAAATATTCCAGAACTATGAAAAAGGAAGGGAAAAATACAAATTCTATTTAGGGATTGAATCGGGAAGAAGGGGGCATAGCAAAATGATGAAATGAATTCTATGGGAAGAGACCACTTCAAAACCTTGTTAAGATCTCTAGAAGAGTTTTCAATTGCAGAGGTTATACAGGTGGATCAATGTTTACCTACCTATGTATAGTAGGAAGAAAATGATATGCTAATGGCTCCTGTGGGAAAAGGCGAAGTTGAAGAGATTTTAAAATCTATGCCAAAAGACAAGATTCTAGGGCTTGATGGTTGGACTATGTAATTTTTCCAACCTTTCTTTGATTTAATTGGGGAAGATCTTACTGGGGTGGTGGAGGAATCACGAGTCTGAGGCTATGTTTATGAACCTTTTAACCCTACCTTCTTGGCTTTAATTCCTAAATCTGATGATCCCTCATCCTTTCAATATTTCAGACCTATATCCCTTTGTAAATATATTTATAAAATCATGGGAAAAATTATTGTGGTTTGTCTTAAACCAATTCTTTCAAGTAATATATCCAGGGAATATTTTGGGTTCCTCGATCGTAAAAAAATTCATGAAGATATCGGAGTAGCTCAAGAGAAATTGGATAGCAATAAGAGGAGCAGGAAAAAAATTTTGACAGATGATATTTACCTATCAAAGGCATATGATAGAATTAGCGAGTTATACTTATGCATGTTGCTAACTCACCTAGGATTTAGTATCGGTTTCATCAATTGGGTCGTCGGATTCATCTCAAATGTTAGTTTTGTGGTCCTGATAAATGATGCATGATCCCATTTCTTCTACAACCAAAGAGGGCTTAGAAACGGTTTCCCTATGCCCATTGTCCTCCTTTTACTGGTTGTTGAAGGCCTAATTCAACTAATTATGGCAGTGAAACAAAGAGGTGAGATAAAAGGAATAGAAGTAGCAATCAATATGTTTATCACACACTTTTTGTTTAGGGATGACATACTTTTGTTATGATGGAACTAGAAATTATATACAACGATTGAAACTTTCTCTTGATTTGTTTTTAAAAGCAACTCGTATGGTCATTAATGCTAAAAAATGTACAATAGTGTACAATGGCTTCTTGGGGAATGAGATAAATAGGATAACCTCGGTACTCCCCTTTGAATCAAAACACATCAAGGAAAACTTCAAATATATGGGTTTCCATCTTAAGTTTGATACCTATAGGAAACATGATTGGAATTGGCTTTTGGAAAAAATTAAAAATCGTAAAAACCACCGGAGCTATAAGTTGCTTTCGGGAGCTAGGAGACTAATTTTAATTAAATGAGTCCTTCTAGCTATTCCAGTCTATTGGATCACTCTCACATGGGTTCCAAAAGGCATTCTCACTTATATTAGGAAAGTGTGTAGCTGCTTTCTATGGGTTGGATCAAAGGAGGACGAAATACTTCCTTGTGTAGCTTGGGATAAAATTGCTCATCCAAAGGCTTGGGGAGGCTACAGTATAAAGGATCTCTCATCCTTTCCAATCCCTCTAGCAGAAAATAAGGGTAGTGGTTATTATCAATGGAAAATGTTTCGATGGTAGTGGTGTAAATAAAATACATATAACTTTCCCCCATTAATGAATGGACGTGTAAGACATAAAAAGTCCTTAAATGTATCAATAGTATGGAAGCTGACAATGGACTCTTTAAGCATTTTAGAAGATGACCTAGCCTGGAATGTTGGAAATGGGTAAAAAATTTGAATAAGAATTGATCCAATGGTGGGGAGTAATGAGGGTTTCACTCTCTCAATGGAGATAATTGAATGTTTACATGCCCAATGTGTTCATTTTCTAAGGAAAATCCCAAAGGAGGAAGTCTCAAAAAATAGGCATCAGGGATGGTTAACAACCAAGGATCTACAACTAGAGCCTTTGTAACACCCTCCTCCCACATCCACCTAAGTAACCATGCCAACTTGGGAAAACATGAGAGGAGAAGCTACTATGATCAGATTCCACCTCATAGAAAACCTTATGGAAGTGGAATGCATAGAACATCACACACAGTCATACAACATCATCAATAAAACCCTTAGGAAACAAGTCAACCACTCAGACAACCTGTCCCTGGGTCCCACTATTTTTTTGGACCTTTGAGGTCATATTTTCTCTCATGCTATGGGCAAGGGGGGGACTAGAGGCCTAAATTAGCTCTCATAGGCCTACCTACTAGTGATTATGGATCAAACTTTCCAGTTTTGTGCCAGCGACTCTAGGAATTAAACCACTTTTTCAGGCCTAAAGCCCAAGCCACTACACAAAATGGAATGAAAGCTGAGAATCAAATAAAGAACATGGAAACAATGCTAAAAAAAAGTAAATATTTTATCAAGATGTTAGCTAGACCCCTACTAGCCATGACAAACATTTTATCAAACATATTGTCAACATGTCACCTATCAGTGTAAACAACAAAATTAAGTGTAGTGATCTCATACTTATCTGAGAATCTCCATGAACCGTTTTTCCTCATGTCACTTGTTGCCTTATCATTTATTAGGTCATAAACACATTATGCATGCATACACAAGTAAAAACATGCTGAGAGCCATACATAGATGTTTTCATAAAATGTGCATATAAACATCATAATAGGACCAAAAATACAATAAACTTATTATCCATCAAAATCCAAATATACATCAGTACATTTACGCATGAAAATCAATGGAATGGATTTATCATTAATCAATGCAATGAACCAACCAGTGATGGGACTACTACATTCCATCCAACCATAGATTGGCTGAGAAAAGTCTCTCTTCAACCAATCACCCCTATGTTGTATTCAAAGGATGGACGTGGGACTCATAGAACACATCAAAAACACTAGTCAATGTGGATTCCACCAAAGTTCTCCTCTGACAACATGAGCAATTTGAGTGCCTCCTAATCTCTCAGGGTTTACCATGCATGTGTAATTCTATCTATGGATCACTAGGCCCTACCCCAAGATATACTCTCCATTCTTTACCATGCACTCCATCTCAGAATCACTAGGCCCAACGGAGAGAAAATCCACCTCTTGGTTTTATCATATATCCTACCATTCAACAATAGTGATTTCTAGGCCCACTAAGGCACACAATTTGGCTTTACTGAAACCCACAATCTAGTTCAGGGATTACTAGGTCAGTGGCTTTGTGCATCCTCAGTCCAGTTTAGGGATCACTACATCATGTTTTTGTCAATTCCGAGATCCACCCCACTCGGCCTCGAATCCAATCCATCCATCCCACATAAACTGAATGAGAGAATCCATCTCATGAAAGCTATAGGGAAATGCTAAGGTGAGGCTAAAAATATTGTCAAACCTGGCAAAACCCATGCCATGGTAGAAAAGAAACACGTGCAATCCCATGCATGATAAATCTATGAAGGAAAATACACATGAAAGTAAATACCTATAATGAAGCATGTTGTAGCTACTTGATCGCGCCTTTCCCTGCTTGATCTTTCCTTCTTCTTACCTTCTTTACCTTTCTTGCTCCAATGCCAAAGTGCTCCATGAAAACTCTAAGTCTCCCAGAGTATGAGAAGAGAAAGAGAATAATGAAAGAGCTCCAAAGCTAAACTAGCAAGAGGTTACCAACTGAAACTTAGAAGCCTTTTTATGAATGAGGCCTCTAGTTTCTTCATTTTCAAATATTTTCCTTCATTTTCCTCCTCTCATGCAACTGGTGACCTTTCACCTCATTTTTATGTTAATTTCCATTATTTTAATAAATAATTATGCCGAAAAAGTCATTTTTCCTTTCTAAAGCCTTAGCCATCGCCTTTGCCAATTTCCTTAGCCATAAACAACCAAATGAACACCCTCAAGATGTCTTTCCCAACATTCGTCTCGGAATAAGTGTCCCATTAATCCGTGGTTATTATTTTTCACTTTTATTACATTGAATTTTCACCAGGGACGTTAAAAAATGCTCCTCCTTGGGGCACACGTCCTCGATGTTCAATCACACATATACCTCAAAAACCTGTTGAAATAAGACATACTTCTCATGGAGATTTATAACACAACTTGATGCAATGTTTGCAATGAAATACCTTCTCAAGAGACAAACATCATGATGACATGAAAACCTACCACATAGTGGAACTTTATACCACAACTCATTACTATATTTATAATGATCATCCTTCTAAGCACCAATCCTCATGACATCATAACATCATGATAACATAACCACATGACAGCATAATAACATGATAAAATAACCATAATGACATGAAACCAATACTACATAATGGAGCTTTATAACACAACTCGTTACGGGTTTTACATCCATACATAGGTGTACATATAGAAACATAACCATAAATATATATACCTAAACGTTTGCCAAATCATATACCAAAACATATATTAAACATATACTAACATCATATCTAATCATATATCAAAATATCATATAGCATATATGAACCATCATAAAGCATATATCGATCACCATAAAGCATATGCTAAACGAACATAAAGTAAATAGAAAACCACCAGGAAGCATATACCAAGCCATCATAAGAAAATACTAAACCACCATAAAGCTATTTCCAAACCACTAAAGTAATCACCAAACCACAATAAGCAATCACCAAACCACCATATCAAAGCTCGTTTGTTGCAATTGGAAAACAAGGATACAGAGCTCGCATCTGGTCTCCCATCTCCCATGTAGCTTCATTGGGCCCAAAGTGCTTCTATTTCAATTCAACTTGCTCGATTGCTCGGTTCCGGAGGATGAGAACCTTTTTATAAAATATACACTGAGGCTCCAATTGGAATAATCCATCTAGTTCCAACTATAATATATACCATTCAATTACATTATCAACATACTTAACATAATTCTTAAGCAAAGATACATGGAACTCATCATGAACTTTCACTATCATACGCAGTGCAAGTTGATAGGTTACTGGCCCAATCCTCTCAATTATTCTGAAGGGTCCACAAAACCATGATACGAACTTGGCACATGATCCAATTCGCAAGGAGCTCTTCTTTGGTTTGATTTTCAAGTACACATGTTCCCTAAGCTGGAACACCTTGAACAACTTGTTCATGTCTGCATAACTCTTATGCCTATCTTGTGCTACCTTAAAATTCTTCTTGATCACCTTCATCTCCTATTCCATGTATGCCAACATATCTCGTCCAATCAATACCCTGCTAACCGAATCATTCCAACTAATGGGAGTGCTACAACTCTTCCGATATAATGCCTCAAAAGGACTCATCCTCAATGACTCCTGAAAACTGTTGTTGTATGAAAACATAACCAAATAGATATACTTTTCCCACATCCTCTACTGATGCATCACATACATCCTCAACATGTCCTCTAACATCTTGTTGAATGTCTCTATTTGCAGATGATAAGCTTTGTTGAAGGCCAACTCTTTGCCCAAACCTACAAATAACTCCTTCCAAAACTTGAAAGTGAACTTCACATGCTTGTCTCACACTATCTTATTTGGAGCACCATGTAGTCTAACCACATCTTTGATGAACACTTGTGCGACATCTCTGTAACACTCCTCTTCAAATTCATCCAATAATATTATATATTCACCACTTTCAATGTCTTTTGATAACCCGAGCGACCTAAACATGGTTTCACATGAAACTCCCTCAAGGTCACCTTATTGAACTCGCTACTATCCCATACATATATCCTGTATTAGAACTTGACCAATCCATTCGTGGTAAGACAATAGTCCATGCACCTGTGCCTGTACTTGTGACTGTACCTATACCTGTATCGCCACTTGTACCTATACCAGTGCATGTACCTCTACTTTCACATGTACTTGTACCATGACATGTGCATGTACTATCACCCTACTACAACCTATGTACTTTCTCTTTATACCTTCCATCCTATTGTCCTGCCTAAAATATCTTATCCTGTAAGTTTGTCACATAGGAGATCACAGTTGCAAATTGATGTACTTGTACCCATTTACTGAGAGCATATGCCACCCTATTCTCTTTCCCTTTGATGTTCTTGATCTCGATATCGAACTTGTTGATCGTGGTCAACCATCTAGTCTGCCTTGTGTTTAGATTCCGCTAGTCAAACAAATACCTCAACCCAATGAGATCACTCATAAGCACAAACCGCCTTCCAAGAGGATAGTGCCTCCACATTTTCATTTCATGTATAATCATTGCTAACTCAAAATCATGTGTTATACAAGTCTTCTCATGCTCATTTAGCTTCTAGGACATACCACATGTCCATCCTACATAAGGACTCCAAAAAGCCTTCTCTTGGCAAGCATATGTCCCTACCACGAACTCTTTTTCTGGATCTCCAATATATAGAACCGGTGCATGCATCAATAACTTCTTAAGCTGCTCAAAGATAGCTTCACACTCCTTTTTCCATTCAAACTTCTTACTTTTACTTTGCAATGATGTAATGGGATAAGTAATATGTCATAAATTCCTGATGAACCTGCTATAATAGCATGCCAAACCCATCAAATATCTCGCCTCATACACATTGTTATGAGCTACCCACACCATGATGGGCCTTATCTTCTCTATACCTACTGTAATGCCTTCCTTGGAGACAACATTTCCCAAGTAGTGCACCTTAATTTGAAAGAAACTACACTTGCTGAGTTTACAATACCACTGACGCTCCCTCAACAACCTCAATACTGCTGCTAAGTGCTTGCCGTGGTCTTACTCATTTTTAGAATATCCCAGTATATCATGAATGAACATAATAAAAGCTTATCCAAATATGGAGGCAACACACTATTTATCAAACACATGAATATAGTTGGAGCATTAGTTAAGTCAAATGGAACAACAAAAAACTCATAATGCCCATACCTGGTGCCAAACGTAGTCTTGTAAATTTCCTCCTCTTTGATGTGTACCTAATGGTATCCAGATCTCAAGTGAATCTTAAAGAACAATGTTGCTCCCTTCAGCTCATCAATTAAGTCATCAATCCTTGAAAAAGAATAGATGTTCTTGATAGTCACTTTGTTGAATGGCCTATAATCAGTGCATAATATGAGGGTAGCATATTTCTTCCTCACAAAGAATACGGGTATGCCCCAAGGTGATACACTTGACCTAATGTATCCTTTGTCCAACATTTCATTCAACTACAATTTCAACTCAATCAACTCATCCATGTTCATCATGTAAGGTGACTTCAATGTTTGGCATGCTCCTGGCACTAACTCAATTGAAACGTCTACCTCCCTGTGATGTACAAACTCTGTAATGTCCTTAGGAAATACATCCTGAAAATGCTATAACACTAGGTACTTGTTCAACACATCTTCATCCTCAACCTCCTTACGCTTATCAATAGAATTGTGTACTCCACATAGCTCACACCCTTTCCTAGAATACACTTTTCTTGCATAGTTTTCACCATCCTAATCGACGTGGCTTTCTTCTTACCTTGCAAGACTCTTGGTTCTCCACTATCATCAACACACTCAATAACTTTGTCATAACATTCAACCTTGATTCTATCTAGATACAACCAATCCATTCCCAATAACATACTATATGAACCAAATGATATTACATTTAAATGTGTTGCAGTAGGCATACCATTTAAATCAAATAAGCAAATTCTTAACCAGTGATGAACTCACTTCTTTGGACTTGTAGCCAACTGCACTAACCAAGGCTCTGTATAAAAATCCTTATTCAAGCTACACTTATCCACCAAGTCAGAACTAAGGTAGCTATAATTATATCTAAGGTTAATCAAAATAAAAATTATTTGATCAGAAAGCTTACCATCCATATCAATGATAGATGCCCTGTGTTTTTCATGCCTATTGTTCGTTGCTGCATAGATACATGTAATACTCTAACCAATATCCCCAACATTCTACGCCTCCTATGCATTGTATATCTTAGGCCTTCCACCATGATGTTATAGGCAATCTCTCCTAAGGTGTTCCTCACCACATGTACAACACTCCAACTAACTAGTGCCCTCACCTCTATGTTATTGCTAATATTGTTGTGACCCATGTCCCTGTCTAGCTACATTAAATCTCTTTTGTGGAACCACATTATCTTTCCCATCTGCATGTTGAGGACTTTACCTCTTAGGTTGTCATTTACGTCTACCTTTGCCTTTCCCTTTCCATTTATGCTGAGATTCATTCTTACACTTTGATTTCTCATAGTAATGCTTCAGTTACGTAATAAATTCCCCAAGCGAACGAGGCTCATCGTACTCAATCTGGTCTCTTAATGCTAATGGTAAATCACTCACAAATATCTAAACTTTTCCATTCTCATCAATAAGATACAGCACATACCTCCATAGTTCCAGAAATTTGTCCATGTACTCTTCATTTTTCACTGATCCCATCTTTAACTCATATAATTCTATAGCCTTGCTATTGCAATACCTTTATGATAAGTACTTCTTCCTGAAAATCCTTTTGAATGCCCTACAACTCAAGTCATTTGTCCTAATGTCTCTCACCCACTTAAAATCTTCCCACCAGATGTCTTCTTTACCTTTCGAGCTAAACATAGTTTTTCTAGCCTTCATATTATCTATGTACTCATGCAACTCAAAGAATTTGTTCATTCCATGTATCCAAGCCTCTACATCTTTTGACCTCTTCACATCTCCATCAAAAGGAAGTGGTTTTTCTTTCTTGAATTCATCCGGTAAGTATCACCTATCATTCTTCCTTTAAGGATGATAGCAACAATGATCATGATGTCTATCAAAACCAGAAGTAGAATAATACATGTACTCATCACCCCTCCTTTCTAGACTGTCGAATAACTGGCCATCTCCCACTATGTCAGATCTATTTGACCTTTGTCTACAGGATATCTACTTCCATATGCACCATTAGTCCCATCCTCATGTGCATGGTTGATTCGAAGAGACCCTTGTTATTTTCTTTCTAAAAAAATATGAAGAAGTATAACATTGACCTCTGCTTGCTTATCTTGTGCCTGTCTAATCCAATCATTATCTATATTAAAACGTCTTATCACTTCCTTCAATCTTCTCAGTGTATCGTCCAAATAAGAAGTATGCCCCACACCATGTTGTTCATCTCACGCATATGAAGATTCTATGTAATATACCACCTTGATATCCATCTAATCTTTCTCTTCTTGCAATGCATAATATGTTAGATAAACCAAATCATAATAAACCAACATACCATAGTATAGCTCGGGGAGGATACCTTGTCTACAAGATCACCAAATCAGCGTGATATATGTATAACATAATCATAATTTCATATAGAGATACACAAATAAATGTATCAATACATAAACATCACTCTAACTAGGATCCAGTCATCAATTCAAGGGAATATCAACAATGCATGCTGTGACCTCATGCATGACAACAACCATTACTCTATTGTAAACATTGCTACATGAAACTGACAATATGCACAAGCAATGCCTAACCAACTAAAAATACACATATACACATATAGTTGAACATAATCGACTAGTTCTTTTAATCAACCTACAAGACTGATACATGTAATCCAAATATTTAAGAATGTAACCTAATATACAAGGGTGTAAGTAGGTGACATAAAATCCACATGTAAGTGAAAAATAACCATATACATTCAGTGACATACTCATGTCAAATAGTCTTAATGAAATCAACATCAAATTCTCCATGATAACCATACTACAATGCTAATCCAATATCAAGGAATCGCAATAAGTATATAAGTGTAATAGACACACATGTAACTAACATGCATGCATGAGTAACACATTCAATCCATCTAGTCTGAGAGTTGAACCATGCTCTGATACCACTTTGTAACAACCTCCTCGCATATCCGCCCAAGAAACCATGCCAACAGGGGTAAACATGAGACAAGAGGCTACTATGATCAAATTTGACCTCCTAGGTAACATTAAAGAAGTGGAATCGATGAAAAATCACACACAATCATCCAACAACATAAATAGAACCCTTAGGAGAAAAGTCAACCACTCAGAGAGCATGTCCTTGCGTCCACTATTGTTCTGTACCTATGAGGCCAAAGTCACTCTCATGCTATGGGGAAGGCGGTGACCAGAGATGTAAAGTCACGCTCATAGGCTAGCCTACCAACCACTGTGGACCAAACTTTCCAGTTCTGTGCCAACGACTAGAGGAATTAATGCACTTTTTCAGGGCTAGAGTCCAATCCACTTCCTAAAATGGAATGAAAACTCAAAATCAAGTAAAGTACATGGAATCAATGTTCCAAAACTAAATATTTGATCAAGTCCTTAACCAGGCCCCTACTAGCCATGATAGACATGTCATCAAACATACTGGCAACATGTAACCTATACGTGTAAACAACATAGTTAAGTGTAGGGATCAGATAGTTATCTGAGAATCTCCATGAACCATTGTTTCCTCATGTCACTTGTTGCCTTATCATTTATTAGGTCACAGAAAATTATCCATTCATATCATTAGAAATGTGCTATGATCTGCCGACGGGGTTTTGGATTGATGGTGAATGGGTGCACTGTTAAGGCACTCCTTGAAATAGGTCACTGGTTCAAATCCCCCCTAGGTGCTTAACTACCAAAAAAAAAAACAACGTGCTAAGATCCATACATAGTTGTTGTCATAAAATGTGCATAGAATCGACATAATAGGAACAAAAATACAATAAAGTTGACATGAAAGGTGTTTATGTCATCCCATGTTTGTGTGGGACCTCATACATTGGTGAAATGGGTTAGCCTATTAACCGAACGATTAACGAACATGTGGCTGATATCAAACATTGGAGGACCAAATCCTCTGCTTTAGCAGAGCACGCAATGAAGACCAAGCGTCATATATGCATTCACGAAGCTAAGGTCATTGCGAAAATTTTTCATTTTCATCACCGCAAGTTTAGGGAAGCCACTGAAATTGAGAGGTATTCTAGTAACATTAATAGGGAAGACAATTGGAAAATTAGTAGTTGTTGGATTCCTGCCCTCTCCTCTTAGTCCTTTTTTTTCTTGTATTATTATTTATTTTTCCCTTTTAATTTTTATTTATTTTTACTTTTATATATTTTTAGTTATTTAATAATTAGTTATATTTCTATTTCTATTCCATCTATTTCTTTATTTAAAAATAAAATAAAATAAATAAATAAATAATATTATTTATTAATAATCAATTAAATAAACAAATAATATTAATTAATAAAGAAATAATGAATATTTTTTTTATTAATGTACTTATTGAAATAAACTAATCTATTATTGTATTATTTAACATTTTAAAGTAATCCCCTTCACTAATCATATATAGTCGTTCAGTTGTTTTATAATATTATTTTTATAATTTTACCTCCCAAGTCAAATATAGCGATTTTCCTTTAACAGTTAGGTTGACCTATTTTCTTATTTAACCTTCATCTAAGATCTGTCTCTTCATCTTGTCCTGAAGATGAACCACACTAGCTAGTTCAAAATGTGTCGACCAAATATTCTCTATGTGATTTTCTCCGAAAATTTTCATGAATTAACATACAATAAAGTTATTAGCCATCAAAATCCATATATACATAAGTACATTTAGACATGAAAATCAATGGAATTAGTTTCTCATTAATCATTACAATGAACTACCCATAGACATGACTAGCATGTTCCACTCGACCATAGGTTGGCTGAGCCAAGTGTCTCTTCAGCCAATCACCTTTGTGCCATATTCCAAGCATGAATATGGGTCTTGTAGAACACATCAAAAACACTAATCAATGTGGATGCCACCAGAGTTCTATGCCTTCACCATGCTGAATTTGAGTTCCTCCTAGTCTCTCAAGCTTTACCATGCATCTGCAGTTTGATCGATGGATCATTAGGCCCTACACCAATACATACTCTCTAGGCTTTACCGTGCATTCCATCCCAGAATCGCTAATCCAACAGAGAGATAATCCACCTATTGACTTTATCGTATATCCCACCATTCACCAACAAGGATTCCTAGGCACACCAAGGCACACAATTTGCCTTTACCACAAGCCACAGCTTGGTTCAAGGGTTACTAAGCCAATGGCTTCGTGCATCCTTAGTCTAGTTTAGGGACCACTACACCATGTATTTTTCCATTAAGAGATCCAACCCACTTGGATTCGAATCCAATCTCGCTATCCCACATAAACCAAATGAGAGAACCCATCTCATCAAATCTATCAGGAAATGGAAAGCTTAGGTTGAAAATACTATCACACCTGGAAAAACCCATGTCATGGTAGAAAACAAACACATGAATCCCCTTGCATGGTAAATCTAGCAAGGAAAATACACATGCAATTCGATACCTGCAATTAAGACTATTGTAGCTGCTTGATCTTACCTTTCCCTGCTTGATCTTTTCTTCCTCTTTCCTTCTTTTCCTTTCTTGCTCCAATGCCAAAGTGCTCCAAGAAAACTCTAAGTGTCGAGGAGTATGAGAGAGACTGAGAGAATAATAAAAGAGGTTGAAAGCTAAACTGAAAAAAGGTTACCAATTGATCCTCGAAAGCCTTTCTATGAATGAGACCTCTATTTTCTTCATTTTCCATTATTTTCCATCATTTTCCTCCTCACATACAACATTTGACCTTTCACGTCCTTTTTCTCCTAATTTCCATTATTTTAATAAATAATTATGCCAAAAATGTCATTTTTCCTTTCCAAATCCTTAGCTTTTGCCTTTACTAATTCCCTTAGTCATAAGCAACCCAATGAACACCCCCTAGGATATCTTGCCCAAAATTAAGCTCAATATAAGTCTCCCATTCGTTTGTTGTTATTTCTTTTAACTTTTATGACATGGAATTTTCATGAGGGCTGCTGTAGTACCCTCCCCCTTGGAGGACACTATCGTCAGTGTTCAATCACACATATATCTTAGCAGCCTACTGAAATTAGACATATTGCTTATGGATCTTTATAACATAGCTCAATGTAGTATTTACAATGAAAGATCTACTCAAGAGACAAACATCATGAAAACATGACAACATACCACATAATGGAGCTTATATCACAACTTATTACGGTATTTACAATGATCATCTGCTAAGTGCCAACCCTCATGACATCATAACATCATTATAACATAACCACATGATAGAATAATACCATGATAACCTACAAATAATGACATGACACTGGTACCGCATAGTGGAGCTTTATAACACTGCTCGTTACAGTATTTACATCCATACACAGGTGTACATATAGCACCATCACCATCAATATGAATAGAAAAACATATGCCAAATCATATACTAAAACACATATCAAACATATACTAATGTCATATCTCAGCATATATCAAAACATCATATAGAATATATCAACCATCATAAAGCATGTATCAATCACCATAAAGCATATACTAAACTGACATAAAGTAAATACTAAACCACCATGAAACATATAACAATCAATCATAAGAAAATACTAACCAACCATATGAAAGTTGCTTTGCCTCAATGGGCAAATAAGGAAGGATAAACAACCTGCATTGGATTTACAATCTCCCATGTAGCTTCATCAGGACCAAAATGCTTCCTTTGAACTTTAACTTGCTAAATTGCTCAGTTCTGGAGCATGAGCACATTTTTCTATAATATACACTAAGGCTCTAGTTGGAATTATCCACCTGGTTCAACTTGCAACACAACCCAGTAAATTATAGGATCAACATCCTTAACATACTTCTTAAGAAAATATACATGGAAAACATTGTGGACTTCACTATCGAAGGAAATGTGAGTTAATAGGCTATTGGCCCAATCCTCTCAATGATACTTAAGCTTCCACAAAAATATGGTGCCATCTTGGCGCATGATCCAATCCATAAGGAGATCTTCTTCTGTTTGATGTGAAAGTACACCTGTTCCCCAACCTAAAACTCCTTGAAAAAACCTATCCCTATCTGCATAATGGTTCTGCCTATCTTGTGCTACCTTGAGATTCTTCTTGATCACCTCCATCTCTTGTTCCATTTCTGCCAAAATATCTCGTCCAATCAATAACCTACTAACTGGATCACTCCAACTGATGGGAGTGTTACAACTCCGCCCATACAATGCCTCAAAATGACTCATTCTTAATTATTCCTGATAATTGTTTTTGTATGAAAACTCGATCAAAGGGAGATATTATTCCCACTTCCTCCACGGATGCATCACATACAACCTCAACATGTCCTCTAATATCCCATTAACCCTCTCTGTCTGTCCATCTTTCTGCAGATGATAAGTTGTGCTCAAGGTCAACTTTGTGCCCAAACCTACAAATAACTGCTTCGAAAACTTGGAAGTGAAATTTGCATCCCTGTCTGACACAATATTCTTTGGAACACCATGTAATCTAACCACATATTTGATGAACATATGTGCCACATATCTATAACACCCCTCTTCAAATTTGTTCAATAGTAATATCTCTTCACCATTGTTAGTGTCTTCTAATAAGCCAAGTGACCTGCAAATGCTTTCGCATGAAACTCCCTTAGGATCACCTTCTTGAGCTCACTGTTATCTAGTACATACATCCTATCTTAGAATCTAACCAATCCATATGTGGTAAGATGATAGTCCATACCCTATGGACCTAAATCTATGCCTTTACCTATAGCTATATACAATTTTGTAGAATTTTTCCTACAAATCAGCTAGTTTTGATACCATGTAGAATGTTTTCTACAAATCAGCTATCTTTGATACCATGTAGAAATTTCCCTCCTATAGATGAACCTGGTAATGCAATGTACTAAATAAAAACACTTGATCTACTTCTACAAACAAGTTAGTGGAAGCTTAATCAACCATGAGAAACATCAATAAAAACACATATAACTAATAAGAAGGAATCAATCACACATAACACAGAAGAATTTACCTGGGGAAAGCTTCTACCTAAAACCTCATCTCTGTATTATCATACAAGTTAAAATATAGTCTAGATTACACAAAGACTTAGCTCAGAAGCTATCCAAATCTCAGTACAATCCCTCTGCTGCTCATAGACAGTCAAAGGCTTCTCACAAACCTTCTCCTTTGCCCTCCAAGCCTCCTATTTCTATGCATAGTTTCCCTGGGTCCTCTAGCTGTAACCTGTGTGATTCTCACCTCACACACAACACTGACCTTAGAAATAACTGCACAAACCTGAAGGAGATAAATCCTCATCATGGACGAGCTTCCTTTATAGGAAAAATATTCATCCAACTGATAGTACATTGTCCCTTCTCTACTCTCAATTGGGTCTCTATCTAAACTTCCATGCATCAGTTATCCATGAGAGAATACTCAATTATCTGAAGATAAAAGTTGTCACATGCATGCAAGCATCAACAAACTGTATCTCATTAATTTAACAACTTTCAAAATTAATCTAACTGAACTTGACTAAGTTAAACTAAGTCAACCGATCCTCTCAATATATAACTCATCGTTAATTCCTTAATTAGTGGAGAAAATCAAGGACACATTCCCCAACCAGTGGAGAAGTTATTACATGTTCTCACAAAGACTTCATGTTTGATTTTCCTTAACTAATTAACTCATGGAGAATTAATTAATTAATAGTGAAACTATTGGTAAGACGAAATTCAAATTTTACTTCCTATTTTAGACGAGGGACTATCTAAAAATAGGAATCCAACTTGAACTGCTAAACATAGAACTTCTATTCCATGTTGCCTAATCCAGCATTGATGCCCAAACTGCTATTTTTAGCACTTATATTTTTAGCAATTTCTTGTTGCCAATTTTCAACACTTCCTCTCAACAAGAAAGGCTTCCTATCAAACCTGATCCAGTACCTCTGGAATGTTCTGCATGCAACACATCTACTAAGTGTGGTTTCTCCAGCAACTCTAGGAACAAAAAATACTCCCAACTGACCACTCTGTTGGGCTAGAGACATACTGTAATGCTGAAGCTCTACCCGCTGCTGACAAATTCTCCCTCTCTAACCTCTGTGCTACTACATCATCTCCATGCATCTCACACCATTGCACCCTTCTCTGTGCTACCTTGCACAGTTCAACACACTTGTGCCTCTTGCATTATTGCAGCCTGCATGCTCTGTACTATCCTGGGATTCCATACACTATAGCTCTCTCTGCTGCTCCATCCGCATCTGTCTCTACCTAATCAGTCAATTCTTGCTACTCCACATTGAGGCTCCTAGAGCATGGTCTCATCCAAGAGGTTGGGTACCTCAAGCATCCTACCTCTCATCTATGGGACGATCACTCCACATCGCCCCACCTCCTTGCTGGAGGTATGGCCGCATGTGATCCCTTAGCCCACATAGCTTGAAGAGGACTCTACATGAGTAAATGTCTCTACTCTATCTCCACTCAGCTTCCCTTGTTGTCGCTGCTCCATAACCTTTGGAAGTTGCTACACCAATCGTGGCTCCTCTACAATCGTCTGAGACTTCTTCTGGCG
The DNA here is from genome assembly GCA_000404065.3 of Pinus taeda. Taxonomy (NCBI): domain Eukaryota; kingdom Viridiplantae; phylum Streptophyta; class Pinopsida; order Pinales; family Pinaceae; genus Pinus; species Pinus taeda. The sequence goes on along the minus strand of APFE031179078.1, from coordinate 53,583 downwards.
CTACATGTTGAGAGGTAATATAGTCTCCCTCTCAACCACCAAGTCTCTAACCTTTGCCTTGCTCCTCAAGGCTTTTCATGCATCTTGTACCTCAAGTGCATATGGGTTCTTGGCTAGCACACCAATCTATTTCCACTTTCCCGCCGTCATGAAATTTTCTAGAAAAAGAGATGATTTTAAATCAGTGATATCTCCCTCATCCAAACTCTAATTCAGCGAATTTGTTTTTTGATTTTGGGTACTTTTCCATAAGGAATCCAAATATGCTATTTATTTCAGAAAATTTTGTATAGAAATATTCATATATGCTCTGCAAACTCTCGGTCCAAAACTCAAAACTTTGAAATCTCCTCTCAGTATATTGTTCTCTCCTTGATCACTTGTGCTCTGATACCATGTAGAATTTTGTAGAATTTTTCCTACAAATTAGCTAGCTTAGATACCATGTAGAACTTTTTCTACAAATCAGCTAGCTCTGATACCATGTAGAAATTTCCCACCTATAGATCAACCTAGTAATGCAATGTAGTAAAGCAAAAAATTTAGCGAAAGCTTAATCAACCATGAGAAACATCAATAAAAACACATATAACTGATAACAAGGAATCAATCACACATAAAATAGAAGAATTTACCCGACGAAAGCACCTGCCTAAAATGCCATCTCTGTATTATCATAAATTGAAAATATAGTCTGGATTACACAAAGCCTTAGCTCGAAAGCTATCCAGCTCTTAGTACAATCCCTCCACTGCTCATAGATAGTCAAAGGCTTCTCACAAACCTTCTCCTCTGCCCTCCAAGCCTCCTATTTCTATGCATAGTTTCCCTGGGTCCTCCAGCTGTAACCTATGTGATTCTCGCCTCACACAAAACACTGACCTCAGAAATAACTGCATAAACCTGAAGGAGATAATTCATCATAATGGATGAGCTTCCTTTTATAGGAAAATATTCATCCAATTGATAGTACACTATCCCTTCTCTGATCTCAAGCAGGTCTTTGTCTGAGCTTCCAAGCATCAACTATCCATGAGAGAATACTCAATTATCTGAAAATAAAAGTTGTCACATGCATGCAAACATCAACAAGTTGTATCTCATTAATTTAACAACTTGTTAAATTAATATAACTAAACTTGACTAAGTTAAACTAAGTCAACTGATCCACTCAATATAGAACTCATCCTTAATTCCTTAGTGAGTGGAGCAGATCAAGGACACATTCCCCAATTAGTGGAGGAATTATTGTATGTTATCACAAAGACTTCAAGTTTGATTTTCCTTAACTAATTAACTCATGGAGAATTAATTAATATTCAAATTGCTGGTAAGACAAAATTCGAATTTTACTTCCTATTTTAGACCAGGGACTATCTAAAAATAGGAATCCAACTTGAACTGCTAAAAATAGAACCTCTATTTTTAGCACTTCCATTTTTCATTCCCTATTCCCCAATCCGACACTAATGCCCAAACTGCTATTTTTAGCTGTGCTAATTTTAGCACTTCTATTTTTAGCAATTTCTTGTTGCCAATTTTCAACAACCTGTACATGTACCTATATTCCCACCTGTACCTATAGCATTACATGTACTTGTACCTACGGATGTACTTGTACCTGTACCATGACTTGTACCTGTACTATCACCCTAATGCAACCTATGTACAATCTCCATATACCTATCATCTTGTTGTGCTGCTTGCAAGATCCTATCTTATAAGTCCATCCCATAGGAGCTCATAGCTACCAAGTGATGTACATGTACCCATCTACTAAGAGCAGCTTTCACACTATTCTATTTACCTTTGATGTACCTAATCTTGAAATAAAACTCATTGATCGTGGCCAACCATATCGCCTGCTTGATGTTTAGATTCAGTTGGTTAAACAAGTACCTCAACCCAATGTGATCACTCATAAGCACAAATCACATGCCAAGAAGAGAATGCCTCCACATATTTAGTGCATGTATAATCGTTGGTATCTCAATATCATGTGTCGGGTAGTTCTTCTCATGCTCATTTAGTTTTCGGGACTCATAACATACCACTATCCATCTCGCATAAGGATTGTGCCAAGCCCTCTCTTGGAAGCATCTGTGCATACCACAAACTCTTTGTCTAGATCTACAATCTGTAGTATTGGTGCATGTGTCAACAACTTCTTAAGCTGCTCAAATCTAGCTTCACACTCCTCTGTCCATTCAAAATTCTTACCTTTCCTTTGCAATGATGTAATGGGATAAGAAATCTGTGAGAAGTTCTTAATGAACCGCCTATAATAGCCTGCCAAACCCATGAAATATCTCACCTCATCCACATTCTTAGGAGAAACCCACTCCGTGATGGCCCTTATCTTCCCTAGATCTACTGCAATCACTTCATTGGAGACAACATGTCCCAAGTAGTGCACCTCAATCTGAATTATACTACACTTTTTGAGCTTATCATACAATTGATGCTACCTCAACAAACTCAATATTGTTGCTAAGTGTTTGGCATGCTCTTCCTCATTTTTAAAATATACTATTATATCATCAATGAACACAATAAAAAATGTATCCAAATATGGACACAACATACTATTCATCAAACACGTGAATGTTGTTGACGCATTAGATGAGCCAAATGGAACAACAACAAAATCATAATTCCCATGCCTGGTCCTGAATGTAGTCTTGTAAATGTCCTCCTCTTTGATGCGTACCTGATGGTATCCAGATCTCAATTCAATATTCGAGAACATTATTTCCTCCTTTAGTTGGTCGAAGAAGTCACCAGTCCTTGACAAAGAATATTTGTTCTTGATAATAACTTTGTTCAATAGCCTGTAATATATGCATAATCTCAGGGTGCCATCTTTCTTCCTCACAAACAAGACTAGTGTGCCCTAAAGTGATACACTTAGACCAATGTATCCTTTGTCCAACATTTCCTTTAACTGCAATTTTAGCTCAACTTACTCATTAGTGTTAATCCTGTAAGGTGCTTCTGATGCTGGAGTTGCCCCTAGCACTAACTTACTTGAAATGTATACCTACCTATGAGGTGGAATCTTTGTAATGTCCTCAGGAAATACATCTTGAAGCTATTGCAACACTGGGTACTTGTTCAACACATCTTCATCCTCAACCTCCTTACCCTTATCACTAGAAACATGTACTACAAATAGCTTGCAACCTTTCCCGCAGCTAGACTTTGGTTCCATGGTTGTCACCATCCTAACTAATGTGGCTTTCTCATTACCTTGTAAGACTCTTGGTTCTCCATTGTCATCAACACACTCAATAGCTTTGTCATAGAAATCAACCTTGGTTGTATGTAGATACAACCAATCCATGCCCAATAACATACTATATGAACCCAACGATAATACATTTAAATGTGCACTATAGGCATACCATCTAAATCAAATGTGTAATTTTTTCCCAATGATGAACTCACGTCCTTGTACCCATAGCCAACTGCACTGAAAGATACTCTGCATGAAACTCCTTATTCAAACCACACTTATCCACCAAGTCAGGACTAACATAGCTATAATTAGATCGAGGGTCAATCAAAATAGAAATAACTTGATCATAGAGCTTATCATCCATATCAATGATAGATGTTCGGTGTTATTCTTTCCTATTTTCCATTGTTGCATAGATACGTGGAATAATCTAACCAACATCCTCAACAGTTTGTGCCTCCCATGCACTATATATATTAGTCCTTCTAGCCTGATGTTGTAGACAATCTCTGCTAAGGTGTTCTTAACCACATGTACAACACTCCAACTAACCAGTACCCTCACCTTTATGCTGCTATTTTTGCTATTGTTACCCATCTCCATGTCTAGCTGCACTAAATCTCCTTTTTGGAACTATACTTTCTTTCCCATCTACATGTTGTGGACTTTTTCTCTTAGGCTTCCATTTACCTCTACCTTTGTCTTTTCCTTTCCATCCATGTTTAGATTCATTCTTATGATTTCATTACTCATAACAATGCTTTAGTTTACCAATAACTTCTTCAAGTTATCAAGGATCATCATACTTAATCTGATCTCTAAATGCTAATGGAAAACCACTGACAAATATCTCCACTTTAGCCTTCTCTCCAGTAAGATACGTACATATCTCAATAGTTCCATAAACTTGATCATGCACTCTTCATTTGTCATTCATCCCATCTTTAACTCATAGAATTCTTTAGCTTTTTTGTTGTACTACCTTTCTGACAAGTACTTCTTCCTGGAAAGTGTCTTGAATTCTTGCCAACTCAAGTCATCTCTCCTGATGTCTCTCTCCCCCTTAACATCGTCCCACTAGATGTTTGCTTTACCTTTGAATCCAAATATAGCTATTCTAGCCTTCATGTTATTTGTGTACTCATGCAACTAAAAGATTTTGCTCATTCCAAGTAAGCAAGCCTCTACATCTTCCAACTTATCACATCCATCAAAGGTAGGTGGTTTTGATTTCTTGAATTCATCTGGTAAGTATCCCTTATCATTCATAGTTAGGATGATAGTGACGATGATCATCATCTCTATCAAAACCAGAATTAGAATAATACATGTACACATCGCCCATCCTTTCTGGTGTATCCAATAACTGAACATCTCTCATTGTGTCAGATCTATCTGACCTATGTATACCAAGATATCTACTACCATATGCTCCATTAGTCCCATCCTCATGTGCATGGATGATCCAAAGTGGTCCTTTTCGCTGAAATTTTGACAGACTCCGAATAAGTATAACATATACCTCTACTTCCTTCTATTGTGCCTATATGATCCGATGATTATCTACCTTACAATTCCTCATCTCTTCCTTCAAGCTTCTCAATGCATTAGACAAATTAGAAGTATGCCCCACACCACATGGCTTATCTCATGCATAAGGATATTCTATGTAATCTACCACCTTGCTAGCAACTTCATCTTTCTCTCCGTACAATGCATAATATGTTAGATAAATCAAATCATAATAAACCAATGTACCTTAATATATCTCGAGGAGGATACCTTGTCTTCAAGGTCACCAAATCAACATGATACATATATATAACATAATCATAACATTGTATAGACCTACAGAAATAAATATATCAACACGTAAACATCACTGTAACTAGGATCTCGTCATCAATGTAAGGCCATATCAACAATGCATGTTATGACCTCATGCATGGAAATAACTAGTACTCCATTGTACAAATTGCTACATCCAACTGGAAATATGCACAAGAAATGCGTAACCAACTACAAATACACATAAACACGTGTAGTTTAACATAATCGATTAGTTTTTGGAATCAACCTACGATACTGATACATGTAATCCAAATTTTCAAGAATGTAACCTAACATACAAGGGTTTAAGTAGGTGACATAAAATCAACATGTAAGCGAAAAACAACCATAAACATTTAGTGACATACACATGTCAAATACTCTTCACAAAATAAACATCAAATTCTCCATGATAATCATACTACAACACTAATCCAACATCAAGCAATTGCAACAGGTATATCAGTGTAAGAGACACACATGCAACTGACATGCATGCATGGCTAACACACTCAACCCATTCAGTTGGAGAGTTGAACCATGCTCTGGTACCACTTTGTAACACCCTCCTTGCACATCCACCCAAGTAACCATGCTAACTAGGGTAAACATGAGATGAGAGGCTACTATCATTAAATTCAACCTCCTAGGTAACCTTAAAGAAGTGCAATTGATAGAACATCACAAAAAGTCATCCAACAACATCAATATAACCCTTAGGAGATATGTTATCCACTCAGATATGCTATCACTGGGTCCCAGTATTGTTCTAGACCTCTGAGGCCATAGTTTCTATCATTCTATGGGCAAGGGAGCAACGAGAGACCTCAAGTAACTCTCATAGGCCTACTTGCTAGTGACTGTGGACTAAAATTTCTAGTTCTATGCCAACAACTCTGGAAATGAATCCCCTATATCAGGCCTACGGCCCAGGCCACTGCCCAGAATGTAATGAAAGCTTATAATTAAGTAAAGTACACAGAATTAATGCTCAAAATAAATAGTTGATAAAGACCTTAACCACACACCTACTAGCCATGACATGCATTTCCTCAGACATATTCTCAACATGTAACCTACAGGTGTGAAAAATAGAATTAAGTGTAGGGATCTAATACTTATCTGAGAATCTCCATGAACCATTATTTCCTCATGTCACTTGTTGCCTTATCACTTATTACGTCATAGACACAATATCCATTAAAATACAACTAAAAACTTGTTGAGAGTCATACATAGTTGTTGTCATAAAATGTGCATATAACCAACATAATAGGAACAAAAAATAGTAAACTTATCAGCCATGAAAATTCATATATACATAAGTACATTTATACATGAAAATCAATGGAATGAATTTCTCATTAATCAATGCAATTAACCAACTAGTCATGGAACTACCAAGTTCCACCTGACCATAGATCGATTGAGCCAAGTCTCTCTTCATCCAATCACCACCATGCCATATTCTAAACATGAATGTGGGACACATAGAACACATTAAAAACACCAACCAGTGTGGATGGAAACAGAGTTCTTTGCCTACATTGTGAGGAATTTGAGTGCCTCTTAGTCTCTCAAGATTTACTGTGCATCTGTAGTTCGATCTAGGGATCGCTAGGCCCTACACTGAGGCATATTTTCCATGATTTACTATGCATTCCATCACATAATCACTAGGCCCAACAGAGAGAAAATCCACCTCTTGGTTTTACCGTATCTCTCATCGTTCACCAATAAGGATTCCTAGTCCCACCGAGGCACATGATCTTTTTACTACAACCCACGATCTAGTTCAAGGGTTACGAGGACAGTGACTTCATGCATCCTTATTGTTGTCCAGGGACAACTACACCATGTGTTTGTCAATTTCGAGATCCACCCCACTCACCATCAAATCTAATCTAGCCATCCCACACAAACTGAGTGAGAGAACCCATCTCATCAAAGCTATCAAGAAATCAAAAGGCTATGCTGAAAATTTTGTCACAACTAGTAAAACCAATGCCATGGTAGAAAAGAAACACATTCAATCCCATGCATGCCAAATCTAAAAAGGAAAATACAAATGTAGGTCGATACCTGCAATGAAGCCTACTATAGTTGCTTGATCCTGCCTTTCCTTGCCTGATATTTTCTTCCTCTTCCCTTGTTATCCTTTCTTACTATAATGCGAAAGTGCTCCAAGAAAACTCTGATTTTCCAAGAGTATGAGAGAGACAGAGAGAGAATAAGAAAAATACTCCAAAGCTAAACCGAAAAAAGGTTACCAGCTGATCCCTAGAAGCCTTTTTATGAATGAGGCCTCTATTTTATTCATTTTCCATTATTTTCCTTCATTTTCCTCCTCACATGCAACGTGTGACCTTCCACCTCCTTTTTCTCCCAATTTCTGTTATTTTAATAAATAATTGTGCCAAAAATTCCATTTTGCCTCTCCAAAGTCTTAACTCTTTCCTTTTAAATTTTGCATAGCCATAAACAACCAAATGAACACCTCCTAGGATGTCTTGCCTAACATTCAACTTGGAATGAGTGTCCCATTCATCATGGTTATTTTTTTTAACTTTTATTACATGGAATATTCACCAGGGTTGTTACAGCCTAACTCGAGAGAAGAATGGAAGAATTATATAAGAGAATTGTAGTGCAGAAATATTATGATAAGGGATCATCTAGATGTCCTTCAATGGGTTCATGCTCCTATAGGCCAATATACTGCAAAGTATGGTTATAATTATTTAATGGTAAGAAGGGCATGGGTGGTACATGATTAGTGGTACAATTGTTGTGGAAATTGAAAAGTCTATTGAAATCAAGACTATTTTTTTGGTGCATCGTAGAGAATAAAGTGCCCACTTGGGATAATATATTGAAGCGAAGAAAAATGGTCCTCGATTGTGCACACTATGCAAAATCTTGGAAGAAATAGTTTTTCATCCTTTCGTAAGATGTCCTTTCATCATCAATATTTGGGAGTCCATGGTGAGATTATTGTGGATAAGTCAAACATGAATGGAGAAAATATATTGGATGCTTGAAGAAAGAGATAAGGAGTTGTAATGTAGATAATGGTTGGATCATACAGGCACAAGAGAAGCAAGCAGAGGTCAATGCTATACTTCTTCATATTGTTTTAGAACTGCAATGAAAAGGGTTTCTTCAGATCAACAAGGCACATGAGGATGGGACTAATGGAGCATATGGAAGTAGATTTCTTGGTAGACACAGGTTGAATAGATCTGACATAGTGAGAGATGGCCAATTATTGGATAGTCTAGAAAGAAGGGGTGATGAGTACATGTATTATTCTAGTTTTGTTTCTGATAGATATCATGATCATCATTGCTATCATCTTTATGGGAATAATGACAGGCGATACTTACTGGATGAATTAAAGAAAGAAAAACCACTTTCTTTTGATGGAGATGTGAAGAAGTCAAAAGATTTTAAACGAAAGCTTTGCTCCAGATGGATGGGACCATATGAAGTTGACATGGTGTTTGATAATGGGAATATTAGACTTATAACAATTGATGAGGCACACACTCCTTGACTGTAAATGGACATCATATCAGAACGTATCACTGTCCAACTTTTAGTGACTCCTTTATTAAGCATTTCTCTGATAATTCTAGTTTTGAAGTTGTTAGTGTAGAGAACTCTTCCTTTGCTCTTGTGATAAGATATATATATTATATATATATATATATATATATATTGAAATGTTGTTACTACTATATCATTCTTTTTATTGCTGGTACTTCACTGGTGTTGTTACTTCCCCTGATGTTGTTACTCCTCTACTGTTGTTACTCCATCAACGTAAGTCGTGAGGTACACCCCACTAAACTTTGTGGATTTGATTGATAATTCATTTGACGTCACTTGACATGATCATGGACAGTCATCCCTTAGTTGGAGGTAATTGTAATAATAAATGAAAAGATGCCATAATTTAATCGTATTAATGGCTTGTCATTATGACCATTCAACCTTGTGCTAGCGAATACACCCCATGACCCCCACCATACTTCGCAAGGTTAACTATATGCATATAGAGTTGAAATAAGTACAATTGTATTAATGGATGATCCTTTCCAGTGATGTGAAATAATTACCATAATTGCCACTCATTATTACCATAATCTGCCATGGATTTTTCTGTATTTCACAATTACCTTCTTAGATTTCACTGTCACCTAACTGCGTCGCCACCACAACCTTGTCATCGAAAATTTACCTATTGACACTCTTTTTTAAAGATTTTCTTATTACTCGAACAATTGATACTAAGAACCCGCAGAATGGGTAGGCAAGCCGTTAGGAATGAACCTGAAAACACATTCCAAGTTTGACACAATCTAGAGGTATGGTAGGTATTTTTAGATGCAATATGGCATGTTTATTTTGATAGGTTATAGATATTTGACGAAACTATACAATCGAATTCAAATTAAGCTTGGATGGAAATCATTTTAGAGTTAATGGGATAGTTATTTTCATCATAAAGGAAGTTATTTCGACTGTCAGCAGCTACCACAATGAGGGAAAAATGGTTTTCTTTGAAATCTCCTTTCCCAGGGTTCCTATAATTGTTTTTCAAGGCTGGAGAAACAACAATCCGTAAGGGTGGGGGGCATGACCAAAAGTCTCTGTCACACACATGGGATGAGGTTGCATATTTTTTCATGTGGTATATTACTTACGAAGGTTGGTCTTCTATCCTATTTAAATATCATATCAAGCTTCTTGCATGCATTCAGTTTCGACATGCACAGGTTCATTCTTTACATATGCCATATTTTCTATCGATTAGTCTTCATCTAATGGCACAGTCTACTAGTTGGTCTCGACAAGAATTAGCGGTCCTTACAAGATTTAGACAGGAGGGCAGCTAAAAGAAAAGAAGAGAATCAGGGTTTGCTAGTTCAAATGCGCCCAAGGAAGAATGAAGAAAAATGTTAGGTGGACTAGGCTGGGTAAGTAGTTTTGATGTTGCAGAAGCAGTTGCAAGAGTGATCTTCTTTCTCTAAAAATAATTCATCTTTTATGAATATTATGAATTCCATGGCAAGTTGTGGTGACAAATCAGATGTTACATGTCTAACTTCCCCTCATTTCCCTCACAACAATCACTTACTAACATCCCAATAGGATATTGAGATCTGCTCAAAATCCCTAGACCATTCCATTTCAGGTGAAAGTTTCAGTAAAATAATGTTTTCTCCATGGGCTAAGAAGCCCCATTTCCTGTGTAAAATATTTCTTCTTATGACCCTTACTGTATCCTAAGTTTTCACTTTTCAAGTTTAGTGCTTTGCTTAAACATCATACCTTTCATATTAACATTCTAACTTTATTATATAGTCCCAATGTAATATTTTCCCCTCCCATACTATTTAAAAATACATAAAAATCCCTAAAAATCTAAATATCCCGGCCCCCAGCTCAATACAGCCATACATTAAGGTTTACGAGAGTTATTGGTCCACCCGAGGCCAATAACAACCCTCCATGCGCTCCACTGGGATTTGTTTGACCTTTGGTTAAACAAATAACCACAACTGCCAACATAAACCATATAAAAACCCCACTAATCAAAGTTTGAAACCCCACGAAACACATAATTTTATTGATTTATTATGGTGGGTCCCGTGCCATAGCCGCCTGCCATTTCCACTCGCTGCCAGCCGTTCGATCAACGCCTACAAATCCAACAGCTCTCAGCAATATCAGAAGCCCTTATGTGCCGAACGACAGCGTCAAGGGGATGGGCAATATTCCCCCATACGAGAGATGCGTGTCAGCTTCTTGGCATGCCCAGAGCCCCCACACCTTCAAAACCACCCTAGCCCAAAGGTGGTGCGGGGAATACCACTTACCTCCCTACTGCCCCCTCGCTGACGTCATGCCCACATCATCTACTGACGTCACTCCCGTTGCCTCCTATCTATCCGCCATGTCACATCCTCGTCATCTGCCCACGTCAGTACCATGTCACTTGCTTACATCACCACTGTAACTCCCTGTCATGCGGAACGTCATCTGAAACGTCATCTTTTGTACCTTGCTACACAACAAATAGTTTCGTCACGCTGATGTCACGCGACCGAATGCGCCAAAACCTGCCACAATCAATCTTTTTGTTAAAAAGGGTCGGGAATGTCATTTTCATTTACTTTTTTCTATTTTGTCTGTGCAAAGTTTGCATGGCAGTTCACATTGAAAGGAAACTACTCACAACAGAGTGTAATTTCAAGCCAAAAATACTCCTCACTCAGTCCTCTAGCGCGGTCTACCACTTGCAAATTGCCCAGTCCATTGTTAAAACAGGTATTTACCTGAACTTTCCTCTCGAGGCCTGTTTTCCCGAATTTCTCTGCAATATTGCCCAAAAGAAGTTGAATTTGAATCAAAAACCATGCTACCTTCGACATAGTACACTGTAACTACTATGTTGCCTATTTTTGCTGAGAAATTTCGCAAACCCCCACTTCTATAAATTTCCTCCACTATGTTGAACTTGAGTTCATTTTTAATTTTCATTCGCTAAAAATGGAAAAGCCCTGAACTATCCTATTCATTTGTCACTCAAAATCTCTGCAAAAGTTTCACATCGCAAATCTTACTTAGCAAGTTAAATACACTTCGCTTCAGTCTGCAAATCTTTGAGAAAACCCCTCAACTGTTTCTATTATGTTGCAGTTAAAAACTTTGCAGAACTTTGTTGTTTACTACAATTTATACCCAAAGTCAATTCTGACTTAAATTTGGTCTACAAAACCCTGAGAAAGGCCTCACAGATATCATTTTATCTACTACTATTGCACAGACCTAGTTTCGACTAAAATATCACTGATAAGTTATCAAAATGGAAGCCCTTGCTCCAGTAGCCCTCAATATAGCCCCTCTCAATGCACCTCACAAGAAATTGAAATGGTTGCCCTTAGCTGATAGGGATTTTCAAATCTAGGAGCTAGCGGGTGATAGAAACCATCTCCAAGCATTCTGTGAACTCAGGAATAGTTACCTAAGAAAGAATGGCTTCTATGGGATATTGGAATCAAATTTACCCATGTACTACCTCCCCTCTATTAATGTTTTCCCTGAGATAATTCACCTCTGCTGTGAAAACTATGATGCAACCTAAAGGGCAGTCAAAACTCCATCTGGAACTACTCTTTTTCATATAACTCTTGAATCCATAAATCAAATGCTAAACTATAAACCAACTCAGATTTTGTTTCCTCTTACTATGAAATTCTTGCTTGATGAAGGTCCCAAACTCTCCAGCTCAGAGATAGCTCGAATTGCCCAAGTATTCATGAAACCAAATTGTCAGCCTACAGAGCCACCTCCTTTTCATTATGCATGTTTCAATGAAGTGGGTAAATTACTTGTTGATATGATATCCTATATCCTCGCGTTCAAGACAAGTGAGTATATTGATGAAACTACACTAGTCTTATTATCAATATTCAATCCAGGGCAGCCCCCTACTGTCAGATACAACTATGCTAAATTCATTGCCAACAAGATCCATGACCAGCTCTTGAATCTAGATAGGGAGGGAGTCTTCAAGTACTCATCCTACATTTATCATCTACTCCTCTATTATTAGCCAAACAGTTTCCGATTTCCCATCAGAAAATTGGACTCAGCAACCACAGTCTGCAACCACAGTCTGCAACTGACTGTATAAGAAGAAATCTGGAGGTCCTTGCTAAAGATATACACCCAATGGACTAGATTGAACTGCACAAACAAACTGGTGAAATGGTCTATACTACATTGGCAGACAAGGCAATGTTGGTCCACCAATTGAATGATTCATTAAGTAATACATCTGCCCAATTGGATTTGGAAAAGATATCTTACTTAGTTAAAGACAACAGATTAAGGACCCTAGAAGAGATAATTATTGAGCTGGGACATGATCCCAAGGATGTCAAGGGAATCAAGGCATTGATAAGGAAAAAGGAAGAAGATATTGTTGCACTTAGGAAGCAATTGAAGCTGTCTGTCACCATGTACCCACAAACTACAGAACTTGCACAAGGAAAGGCAGAAGAAGACATGATGGATTTGTTGATCAGGATGAATCAAAGGTTAACTAAAATAGAGCAAGAATTGGAGAAAGCATTGCAAGCCAAGCAGGGAGAGTCGACTCCCCAGCCACTGGAAACAACTTCAACAGTTACCACTGCTCCCCCCACAGTCAGAGCAACAATTCATCCCACTGTCCTAGCATCAACAGAAGGTACATCAGCCACAGATGCTTTAGTGACAACAGCAACAACAAGACCAGATACCAGCATGAGCATGGAAGAAGTGATGAAAGCAATAAAAGAGCTAGAAGTCCAAATGTCAGAGCTTAAAGAGGCCAAAGAAAGGTTGGCCAAACTATAGGTAAGCTATGACAAATCTAAGATAACAGTGGCAGAGAAAACCATAGAGGTAAAGGCCTTCGAGAATAAGGTGAAATCGTTAGATAAATATCTCACCCTTCATAAAGCTCTAGCATAAATTAAAACAATTTTGTGGAGCAAAATTGGCCAGTCTATCACTGATCAATGGAATTCAATTTAGATGATCCATGAGCAAATTGAATTGATAGAAAGGGTCCAAGTAGAGATTCAAAAGGCCAGAGCATCATTGGGAAACATGCTTGAGCAGGCCAATAGAGTAATTCATTCTTTGAACACTCACACCAAGGAGCAACTAGAAGCTCTTGAGATCAGGGACAAAACAGGCACTATTTTGATAGTGAAAAAGGTGCTAACCATGAGGAGTTTTATACAGAATCTGCAAAGAAAGTGCCAAGAAATCCAGATGGAGATAAATGCCTTTATAGAGAAGTTTAGAGTCTTGCAATAGAAGGGTCTACACAGTTTGTTAACCAGTAACCAAAGACTGTTGACACATGAACCATATGCTCATAGGATAAATACATATGTTTCCAATCAGATCACAACATCATTAAGCACTTAAGAAAACATAGGCTCTCCCTCTGGACGAAGCTTATATGACAAGTTGGAAAATCTGTTCTATATCGCACATGAAATAAATCATCTTTTCGAAGTCCAGCCAAACTTCTGCAGGTATACTGAAGCTCATGAAACATTAATAAAAATACAAAGACACCAGTTGCCAATAGACCAATGGTGGCAGAGCATGTTGGAGGTCTTACCAAGTTAGTTCCAATTTTTTATCATCTTCATTTAATCCAATGCTAAAACAAGTGGCACATATCATAAAGGTGAAGACAACAGAGAAAGGGATTCAAGCTGGGACTATAATGCATCAAAGCGAAATCAAGCACAGATGAAAGAGCCAGGACAACAACACAAGAACGCAGAATAAAGGGACAGCTACCGGCCGACTTACTCAATTCAAAAATTCAAATATCTTTGAGCAACTGAACAGTGAGCACACCAACATTTACTTCTGCATTCATTTCTCTCATTTACTTCTCCTATAAGGTAGATGAATGAAGTTATTGCGGGATATTTTTCCATAAGATATTTTGTAACTCCTTTTTGTATAAATACCTCGCCGTGAGATGTATTCGGGGTTGGTGATATCTCTTTTGGAACTGCGTTGTAACTCTAAGAACTCTTCTGAATAAAAGGCAGCTGGAATGCGTTATTGATGAATTAATCTCGTTGGATGTGGGATTAAGGACAGTGGACTATGTTGCAGAATTCTTGAATCACTTCATGGATCAATAAGTCTTTTTAACTCATGTTTTACAGTTTTTTTGTTTTTATATATCATCTGTGTTCATAATCTTAATAGTAGGGAAAAATAATAACCCAGATCTTACTTAGCTATACTCTGTGTTCAATCTTTGTTGTTTTTTTTGTTTTCTTCAGAAACTAGCATAAGGAGGAATTATTTATTGCTCCTCTTGCCCCTAGTTCTTACACATTGAGTATACTTAGGGAATTCTTAATTGCTCCCTAAAATATCCATTCACTTTCTCTCTGGCAACATGATGAAAGATTCTTGATTACCTTTCACCCCCTCACCTCCATGTCCATCTGATTTCAGTTTATAAATTGTTTCATGTTCTAATTATCATGCTCTCTAGTACCTCCTCTGTCAAAGAAACCTTATCTAGCAGTGTATCCTCATAGATTCCATAGCCCAATGCACTAAACTTCTCAGGCTTTCACCCCAGTTTTATTGAAAATCATCATCCAATAAACTTAAAACAAAACCCCGTACATCATAACTAGCCTAAAATACCTTGAAACAAAGCTAAATTATAAAGAGAGAGCCCTCTCTAGATGCAGATTGGCTAGAAGCTGCATCTAAATGACTGGTTAGTGGTTACCTCAGTCGTATTCCCTTTTCTCACAAGTTTTGGGGAACAACCTCAGTGATAACATCATTGGCGACTCCGCTTGGGTCCTGAATGATTGTTTATTACTATTGTCTAGTTTCTAAAACTATAGATGGAGCCTGAAGTTAGTTAGGTAGCCTTTGGAACTATTTTTCTATGCAACCACATGAGTAGATAAAAGCTACTTCAGTCTACCTCCAGTCTAGTTTTGGGCTTTAAACATCTATCTCAAACATTTGATTAGTTTACTTGTTTCAAACATACCTGAAAGAAGGCCCAACATCTTCTATATTTCAAAATCTCCCTTCAAAATATTGTCAAAACTTGTATCCTTCAAATATTTCCAAAAAATACCAAAAAATATACTTCTAGAAGCTGGCTCCAAAGAAGAAAACTCATTACACTAGGTCAAACCCAGACCCAAATCCCCCACTTATTTTTGACAATCCCAATTTGATCCCTAAGAGCCTTAGAAAACCTCAAAATCAAGAGAGTTCTATTGATTCAAATCCTGAAACACTTTAGCAGAAACCTATCCAAACTGAACTTTCTGCTGGAAAATCACAAGCCCTTTCTCCTATCGTTGTAGCTTCTCCTAGTTCACCATCATCACTCCAAAACCTCTTTTCCACTTCCCCATCTACAGCCCATACTTCAACTATAATCCATGTTCTTCTAGCTATAACATTTATCCCTATAAATATGGCAAAAAGATATGCTCCCTTGCAATTACCTGCAAATCTAGGGGCTATGCCTCAAGATTATCAAAGAAAAGTCACCTATTTTGATGGTGCTAGTACCTACACAACACAGCAGCATACAAGAAAATGATAGACTATTTTGAGAATTATGAAATTGTTGATGATGATGTCAGGATGAAGATCTTTGTCCAAAGTTTAACTCGCGATGTCAAGGCCTCGTTTAGGGCACTCCCCGAAAATACCATTGCAAATCCAGAAGCCCTTTATCAAACTTTCTGAAACAGATGGGAAAGGAAGAAGGATCTATTACATATCCTATCACAATATGATAGCTTGAAAAGAGGCCCACAAGAAACTGTTCAAGATTACTGTGCCAGATTTAATAATGTGTACAATGCTATTCCTCCTAATCTTAGACCACCACCAAACTTGGCCTTGATCAAATTCCCTGATGGATTCGACTCGGACATGTCTTACCAGCTTAGGGAGAGAGCTCCTCCAAGTTGAAAAGACATGCAGAGCATAGCTATAAGTGTTGAAGCCAATCTAATTTCTAAACGAAACCGGGCTAGAAATGAAAGGAGAACAACTTTTAAGGAAGAGCCTTCTACGTTTGAACAAAAATTAGATGTTATTATTAAGGGTATGGATAGACTTGGGGATAGATTTGAAACTATTGAGAGGAAATCATCATGGGATGGCCAATCAATTAATGTTGGGAGCAATCCAAACTTTAGGAAAAACCTGAATTCTAACACTGGGAAAACTGGTCCTGACCAAAACATCAGACCACCATTCCAAGAAAACTATGTTGAGGCTTCAACATCTAGTGAACCAATGGAAGATACTCAAATCAATTTGATGGGTCTCTATAGTGGACAACAAATTTTCCTAACTCAAGAAGATCAAGAGGCTCATACTCTTGGTCAGTTTCAAATGCAATCAGGGGAATCCTTTGATTTCAAGGAAGGGTATGAATAGTTGTATATGAAGTCCATAAACAGTATAACTTGAGAAGTAGTAGAATAGATATCCCTTATGATCCCAAGAAAAAAGCAATCAAACAGCCTACTAAAACCAAACTCAAGGATTCTCATATACAAACTACTCCTGAATCAATTCGCAACCCAGACAGTCCAATAGTTGAAGATATTTCAGACAAAGATAAATCAAAACAGCAGTCTCCACCTATTTTTCCTCTTGAATAAATCATAGAAGAACCTTTAGAAAATGTTGTAAAAGTGACTTCAACTCATAATAATATTCCAGTGAAAGAATCAGCTACAGAAAACTTAGCTAAAAAGGATAACCTTGCTTCTCAAAATGTTAAAATACAAATAGAAAAACCTTTCAATTTGGAGGCCGAAATAAGCAAGTTAAAAATAGCCATTCCACTGTCTGAATTGGCTAGGCATGAAGTTTTTAGAGAAAAAATCAGCAGATCACTACAAATTTCATAAAACAAAGATTCAATGAATGTCCTTGATGACCAACCAGAACTTATATTTGGTCCTGAAGTAAGTGGAAAACCGGTAGATGGAGGAGTTCCTCCATTCTATGTGAGTCTAAACATTCATGATAAGATACTTCACAATCCAATGTTTGATTCAAGAGCTTCGCATAATCTAATGCCTAAGTCCGTGATGGAAAAGTTGGACCTAGATATCACTAGGCCATATAAATACTTGTTTTCTTTTGGTTCCAGCCAAGTCAGATGTCTAGGCTTGATTAAAGATCTGCGTGTATCATTGGTACAATACTGTGCCAAGAAAATTCTAATGGATGTAGTAGTGGCTGACATCCCACCCAAATATGGAATGTTATTATCTAGATCTTGGGGTGCCAAGCTTCAGGGTTCTTTACAACTTGATATGTCCTATGCCACCATCTCAATATTTGGCCAGCCAAAGAGACTATACAAAAAAACTTCGATGAAGTATGTGGTCAGCAACCAAGACAAACCCCAAAACTTTCCCATTTATTCCATCTATTCATACATGGATTCTTTCATCTTGTACAACACTGAGATTCATACCCCAACTGATGTTAAAATTTTGGCTTTAAGCCAAAATGAATTCCTAGATGAAAAATCCACAATTCAGATTCAAGAAGACTCTAAGAACAATCATATAACAGTCACACAAGAAAGACAAAAAGAAAATGAAGATCCAAATCTGTCTACCAAACAAATTGAGAAAATTCTTGATAATAGTTTTAAATAAGAAATCCTATGGTATCTACAGTTTGATGGATCTGTTAATAAGCTAGGAGTAGGGGCAGGCATTTGGGTACATAAGATGAAGAATGACTATGCTGAAGGGCATGCATATTGATGCAGGAGCATCTAGACCCAGCCAGCAATGTGACGAAATGGTCACATGTTGTGGCTAAAATAGGGTGAAATTCATTAGCTGTTGGTCAAAAATAGATTTACTGAGGAGGTTGGATTCCTCAAATATTCTGTTATTGTAATAAATAAGAGATTATCTTATTTAAATGTAGAGATAATAGTTGTTATTCTAGGTGTGCTTGAAAGCAACAAAATAGAAGATTTTTGTTTTATTTTTAATGATAGGAGAATACATTATCTATTGTTAGAGGAATTAGTGGATAAAATATAGTGAAAATTGTAATAAGAAGGAGACTCTTCGTAGAGGTTTGGGGAGAGGAGCGAAAGCTCAGATTGAGAGCTTTTCTGATTGGATGCCTTCGGGCAGTTTGTAGATGGCCTAAATGTTGAATATTCGGCAAAGACCAACGTTGTAAGTATTTTCATTTGTTAATAATAATAAAAACAGTGTGGTTTCAGAATTGTGTGGTTACATTTATGGAGTGGTTTTCTGTAACTGAGTTTTAAATTGAGAGTACTGGGTTTATAATATCTGGTGTTGTGAAATCATTGTTTATGAGTTAAATGCAAAACTATTGAAGACAAAATACTTGAATCGAGCGCTGAATCTTGGTGTGAATGAGTGGTTGATTTATATGTAATTGAATCTATGATTTTGATGGATCGTTGGGGAAACAGTAAGGCTGAAAACTGTTTGATGTGTGGAACTGTATATACCTCAAATTGGACAAGGTTCGATTCAGAAATATTTCTGTGAGCAGTAGAGTATTAATTTTTGCAATAGCTGTAGCATTGGTGTGACAATTTGGGCACGGAATAACGTTGAAATCAAATGATACAAAAATCGTGTTAGATTCCCACTTGAATGGTTTTAAATGTATGTAAAAAGCGTTGTCTGGAATCAATAGCTGACAGAGGTCGATGAGCAAGTGAGTGAGTGGTAAGCTGGATGATATAAGATTGCGTTGAGTTTTGTTTTGCAGGGGTGGATACAAGCAATTAAAATATGAGTAATTATGGTGCGTTCGTGCGTTGTTAAATCAGTTTCTTATAATTAAAATCGTGCAGCCAATCCACAATATTAGGAAAGAAGTGGTTCCAAAGGTCGATTGTCATCGTGTTATTAAAACAAACGTAGAACCGAAGGGTTGATAGAAGAAATCCTTGAATTTGACGGAATGGTAAGTGAAATGCAATTGGTTTGAGAAGCAACACTGTAAATAGAACTATGAAGTTGGGCTAACACGGAGGTCTGCGCTCTTTCAGTGAAACGGAAGGTATGTAAATTGTCTGAGCAGATTGTGGAAATTTGATTTTCTATTAATCAAAATAAAATATGGTTGAAACGTTAACTGTGAGCCCTGGTACCTGTGTTATTTTAAGCCTGAGTTATGTAGGCCGGATGGAGAATGGGAAACACTCTGGCCTTGTTGGCAAAATCCACTATTGTCAATTCGATAGATGTGTCGAATGAATTGATATCGACTTTAATCAAACTCTGTGTACATATGAAATGAGCAGACCAAAAAGTTGAAGGCTTCAAAACTTATGAATTTGCATGCTGATGAATATTGCATTTGAGCAGTTGTGAGATTGAAATGGTAGCAGGCCACACCTTGTTATTGAGTTATGGATTGGGTTTAATTCCAAGCATGGTTTTTATAAATCATGAGATTACAACATCATGGAACAAGCTTCCGCA
This sequence comes from Pinus taeda, assembly GCA_000404065.3. Lineage (NCBI taxonomy): Eukaryota > Viridiplantae > Streptophyta > Pinopsida > Pinales > Pinaceae > Pinus > Pinus taeda. The sequence continues at coordinate 33,411 of APFE031179078.1, read as the reverse complement.
TGATTGAATTTTCTAGTGAATGGGTTTTGTTGAAATGATGAAACAAGGAATGCATTTTTTGTATGCATAACAGAGTAGAGATTCTGGGTTTGGCGGGGTAACCTGCGTCATTTTATGGTGTCAGAGCCTGGCTTTGTTGAGATTGAAGAATATTTATTTTTTGAATGAAAACAGAAGGTTTTGTTGAATGGCTCTGGGAGAGGATTCAAGCTTTTTTAATTTAGTTAATTGCATGTGGTGAATGAATGTGGGATTGTGAAACTGATGAAGATGGCAGCACATGTATGCAAGTGCAGTTGAGGAAGGAAGTGAGATCAAGAGGATCTTGAAAGGTGAGATTGTGTAGTTGATATTAACTCTGGTTTGAAGACTATTTACAGAATTTGATTTACAGGCATAGTGAAGAAATAGAAGGGGCCGAGCACTGGTTTGAACCAGAGAAGGATGCAACCCGAATATCAACAATTTTCGGTTTGAACTTTTATTGAGGAGACCATTCTCATTAGTGTTGAGGATGTAAATTTTATTGGGCGGAATTCATTACCTAATCTCAGTGAGCAGATTATGCCAGGGACCAGGCAGGTGCATTCTGCGTAGATTGTCAAAGAGGGACATGTATTACTGGAACAATGAATTGCTTATGGTAATGAGGAGTATTGTGGAATACTGAGTTCGAATGGCATGGTAATTATAGTGGATGAACTGGTTGCATGGGTTCCTACCCGAATCGGGATAGAGTCAAAGCATCAAGTGCGGTAGGGATCTCGTCTGAAGATGGTGTAGATTTGAAACTAACGAGCACATCGGTAAATGTGCTATGGGCGCAGAAGCAAGCGTGAAGGATTATTGAAGGGAGGATTGGATGAAATCCACAGGTGAACAGATGAGGTTCACAAAAGAGGAGAAGATGACTACTGATAGTCATTTCAGAGGTTCTGGAAAAGACCTCAACAGAGGAAGGAAGAGGGAAAATGCCAAGGTAAGTGGCATATGTGAGCAATTGACGGATGAAGAGTATGAGTGGGAGAAAGTTGAAATAACAATTCACCTTGAATTGTTAATGGAGTTGTTGCAGGAAAATGTGAAAAATCGGACACATGGTTGGACCATGAGAAAGAGGATGAAGTGGCAGAAGCTACACGCAAAGAGGAAAACGCTGATAAACATACAGTTGGCAGAAGAGCTAAGGAAGCTCGAGCAGATGTTGAGTTGTGGAGAACTCAGAGAGTCTGAGTTAAAAATGGATGTTTCAATTTGTGGCCCAGAACAGGGTGAAAGTCTGGGTAAAGAGATCAAAGAGGAGGATCTCATGAACTATTTGGATAGTTTAGAGGCATCTGAAGATGTGTTGGCGAGAAAAGCAGATGAGGCTATGCAGTCTTGCAATTTTTCTCACAGTTTATGTATGTTTGCAGAATGTGCAAAAGATGGTGAGCAGTCTGATGGAACTGTCACAAAGGAGAATGAAAAGTTTGAGGTAAAGTCTGGTAGAAAATTCCTTTCGGAGAAGGAAGGTAATGATTTATCACAACAGAAAGAAATCATAAATGAAGTCTTGTTGGGAGTAAGACAACAATTCAAAACTGTTATGGAACAGGAAAAAAGTGGAAACGCCGAAGAAAAAATCCAAGGTAAACAAATGTATTTGTTTAATGAAATTGTTGATGAAAGTTTTCGATGTAATGATGCTGAAACCAAGATAACTCAAGAAGATTACCAGAGTAAAGGTAGTGATGAAGTGCTAAAAAGATTTCAGAGGGAAATCGAGTTTTTGGAATGGTGGCTAAAGGAACCTGATGGAGGAGGAAAACCTGTTCAATCTGATCTAGGAGAAATTACTGTTACTGTGCATGATAGAAATGAAATATTTTTAACATTTATGGAGTTGAATGAATGTTATAAATTTTCAAATAATGATGTAACTGTAGGTACAAAACACGACATTGACAGATATGAAGTCGAAATCAGAGGAATTGAGCAGAAGTTATTTGGCAGTGAAATGGAAGATCAAAATCCACAAGGAAGTTGGGTCTGTAGTGACATTAAGGAAACCGTGAATCAGCAGGATGAAGGCGAAAGCAGCCAACAATTCGAAACAAGATCTATTGAAGTCCAGAAAGTCAATGATGGGAGATTGATGCCTGAAGCATCAAAAGAGACTGAAAGGTACTCTTTTTTTAAAACTAACAATTTATTGGTGAATGCAGGTATTGTTGCCCCTGCTAAGAAACATTTGACTCAGTTGAGCAGTCAAATGAAAGGAAAAGAAGTTCTATGTTCTAGAAGACAAGAGGGCATGGATGATCGGGTGGCAGTCAGAACAGAAACAAGCATAGAAACAAGAAGTCAGCGAGTGACAGTACAAACTGAGCAAGCCGTCTTAGCTCAGCAGAGAGCTGAAATCAGCAGCTGGGAGATTTATTGGACCGAGAGATTGGAAGTATCACAAAACTGATGACGAAAGAATCCCAGAGAAAGATGGCAATAAGAAAGAAAAGGAAAGACAACAAGAGAAAGACTGTAGCAGACTTGGAAGGCAGAGCAAGTGGAGCACTACAACACAAAATATGTAAACTTGGAGGACAACATCAGTTAACAACAACAGTAACTAAGGACAGACTATCAAACAAAGTATGGGATCCAGGAGGACACAGAACATAATTGCATGATCAGGAGATCATGGTTAATTTAAACTTGGGAGTCTGATGCAAGAGCATCTAGACCCAGCCAGCAATGTGACGAAATGGTCACATGTTGTGGCTAAAATAGAGTGAAATTCATTAGCTGTCGGTCAAAAATAGATTTACTGAGGAGGTTGGATTCCTCAAATATTCTGTTATTGTAATAAATAAGAGATTATCTTATTTAAATGTGGAGATAATAGTTGTTAGTCTAGGTGTGCTTGAAAGCAACGAAATAGAAGATTTCTATTTGATTTTTAATGATAGGAGAATACATTATCTATTGTTAGAGGAATTAGTGGATAAAATATAGTGAAAATTTTAATAAGGAGACTCTTCGTAGAGGTTTGGGGAGAGGAGCGAAAGCTCAGATTGAGAGATTTTCTGATTGGATGCCTTCGGGCAGTTTGTAGATGGCCTAAATGTTGAATATTCAGTAAAGACCAGCGCTGTAAGTATTTGCATTTGTTAATAAAAAAAAAACAGTGTGGTTTCAGAATTGTGTGGTTACATTTATGGAGTGGTTTTCTGTAACTGAGTTTTAAATTGAGAGTACTGGGTTTATAATATCTGGTGTTGTGAAATCATTGTTTATGAGTTAAATGCAAAACTGTTGAAGACAAAATACTTGAATCGAGCGCTGAATCTTGGTGTGAATGAGTCGTTGATTTATATGTAATTGAATCTATGATTTTGATAGATTGTTGGGGAAACAGTAAGGCTGAAAACTGTTTGATGTGTGGAACTGTATATACCTCAAATTGGACAAGGTTCAATTCAAAAATATTTCTGTGAGCAGTAGAGTATTAATTTCTACAATCGCTGTAGCATTGGTGTGACAATTTGGGCACGGAATAATGTTGAAATCAAATGATACAAAAATCGTGTTAAATTCCCACTTGAATGGTTTTAAATGTATGTAAAAAGCGTTGTCTGGAATCAATAGCTGACAGAAGTCGATGAGCAAGTGAGTGAGTGGTAAGCTGGATGATATAAGGTTGCGTTGAGTTTTGTTTTGCAGGGGTGGATACAAGCAATTAAAATCTGAGTAATTATGGTGCGTTGGTGCGTTGTTAAATCAATTGCTTATAATTAAAATTGTGGAGCCAATCCACAATATTAGGAAAGGCATGGTTCCAAAGGTCGATTGTCATCGTGTTATTAAAACAAACGTAGAACCGAAGGGTCGATAGAAGAAATCCTTGAATTTGACGGAATGGTAAGTGAAATGCAATTGGTTTGAGAAGCAACACTGTAAATAGAACTATGAAATTGGGCTAACACGGAGGTCTGTGCTCTTTTAGTGAAATGGAAGGTATGTAAATTGTCTGAGCAGATTGTGGAACTTTGATTTTCTTTTAATCAAAATAAAATAATGTTGAAACGTTAACTATGAGCCCCGGTACCTGTGTTATTTTAAGCCTGAGTTATGTAGGCCGGATGGAGAATGGGAAACACTCTAGCCTTGTTGGCAAAATCCACTATTGTCAAGTCGATAGATGTGTCGAATGAATTGATATCGACTTTAATCAAACTCTGTGTACATATGAAATGAGCAGACCGAAAAGTTGAAGGCTTCAAAACTTATGAATTTGCATGCTGATGAATATTACATTTGAGCAGTTGTGAGATTGAAATGGTAGCAGGCCGCACCTTTTTATTGAATTATGGATTGGGTTTAATTCCAAGCATGGTTTTTATAAATCATGAGATTACAACATCATGGAACAAGCTTCTGCATGATTGAATTTGCTAGTGAATGGGTTTTGTTGAAATAATGAAACACCGAGTGCATTTTTTGTATGCATAACAGAGTAGAGATTCTGGGTTTTGCAGGGTAACTTGCGTCACATATAGATTGAATTTCGGATGCACTAACAACATGGTCATATATGAAGCCCTTCTACTTGGGCTCAAAGCTATCAAAAGTCTAGGGGAAGATAGCATATCAGTTTTGGGAGAACCTAATTTGATAATTCAGCAAATGAAAGGTAACTTTGTCACAAATGATCTTAGACTAGGATCATAGAGAGGTGCAGAAATTGAAATTCTCAACACCTTTCTAGAATCTTAGCTTGCTAAAATTCCAAGGAATCAAAATTTGCAGGCTCACAGTCTGGCAACCTCTCGTAGCACTTACAAACTACCATTTAAGCCTAATCATTGATTCCCAGTTGAGATTAAACATAGGCCCACTATACCTGTTAATGTCAAAAATTGGCAAGTATTTGACAGTGACTCTCAAATTAATAATTTCCTAACCCTTAAAGAAGAGTTCTCCAACACAAAAATAGATACAAGCACCATAAGTGAAAATGATCAAACGACACAATTGAGACACATATTTCTGCTGAAACAACAAACCAAATTCTACATCCCACTAAGTTTGCTAAAGTAGATTTACAGGAACTTGAAGAAATAGAATGTAATGATGCTATTGGAGGAGAATGTGAAGTGATTGATTTGAAGGATAATTTTTTACCTATAGGCCTCTCTCCTCTAGAGGACATTTTTGACTTAAAAGACATTTCTAGGAAACCTAAAATACAGCCATTAAATGGAGAAATTGAGGACTGTAATATTGGAACTGCAGAGAATCCCAAAATGATAAATTTCTCCAAAACTCTACTTCTGAACCAAAAACTGAAGTATATTGAACTGTTCAAAGAATTTCAATATGTTTTTGCATGGAGTTACGAGGACCTAAAGTCATATGATACATCTGTTATCCAACACACATACCTCTCAAGGAAAACCAAAAACCTTGCAAACAGAAACTTAGGAGGGTCAACCCTGTGCTCCTCCCTCTAATTGAGAAAGAAGTCAAAAGGATGTATGAGGCTGGAATTATTGCACCCATCAAATTCTCAGAATGGGTTTCAAATTTGGTGCCCACTATGAAGAAAACATGAGAGATTAGGTTGTGTGTTGATTTGAGAAATCTAAACAAAGTCTCTTTAAAAGACAACTACCCGTTACCCAAAATGGATCACATTCTACAAATGGTAGTGCATGCTTCAAGGATATCACTGTTAGATGGATTCTCAGGTTTCAATTAGATCCTAATGCACCTTGATGATCAAGATAAAACTGCTTTTACAACCCCTTGGGGAACCTTCAAATATGTGAAAATGCCATTTGGACTCAAGAATGTAGGAGCAAGTTTTCAAAGAGCCATGGATATAGCTTTTGCTAAAAAAATCCATGATTTTCTAGTCATTTACCAAGATAACCTTACAACATTCTCCAAGTCAGATCAAGAACACCTTGATCATCTCAGACAAGTATTTTTAATTTGTAGAAAATATGGTATATCATTGAATCCAAAGAAATCATTTTTTCGCCTAGAAGAAGGAAAATTATTGGGCCATATCATCTCCAAAGAAGGCATTAGGATTGATCCAGACATAAAACAAGCTATCTTGCAAATCCCTCACCCTAGAATCATCAAAGAACTACAAGCTTTTTTGGGGAAGATCAATTTTCTAAAAAGATTCATACCAAATCTAGCTGAGCTGATACGATTGCTGAACAACATGTTGAAAAAAGATTACAAGGTCAAGTGGACAATAGAAGTTAAACAATCCTTTGAAGGAATCAAAAAAGGTTTGACTCAAACACGAGTTCTTACAAGCCTGAACTTTGATAAAGACTTTATCATATTCTCATTTGCATCAGAACATACAATTGTTACTGCTTTACTTCAAAAAGATGACTAGGGATGTGAAAATCCCATCGCCTTTTTTAGAAAGGCACTTAGAGATGCTCCACTCAAATATCAAATCATGGAGAAACAAGAATATGCACTTGTAGAGGCCATTAAGGACATTAGAGTTTACATCTTATACTCTCATGTGATTGCTTATGTGCCCAACACTGTTGTTAAAGACATCCTAACCAAAGAGGGAATTGAAGTCAAAAGGGGCAAATGGATAGCTACCATACTAGAATATGACATTGAAATCAAACAAACCAAGCTAATAAAAGGACAAGGACTAGCCAAACTTATGACTGAAATCAACTTTGAAGCCCTTGAAATAAATCAACTAGATAATGAATAGGAGATGGCGACTCCACAGATCAATCAAGCCTTTTTACAATCACCTTCGTATGCTGACATATGTTTTGTATTATTAAACCTGCAAGCTCCTCTAGGATTATCCAGAACTAAGAAAATATTTTTGAAAATGAATGCTTCCAAATTCTGTGTTTTAGATCATGCTCTCTTTTGGAAAAATCATGAAGGTGTTTTATTAAATTGTCTAACCAAAGAAGAAACTGACAAAGTACTTAAAGAGTTTCATTTAGGGGATTGCGGTGGACATTTATATTAGAAATCAACTGCTGATAAAATCCTAAGGGCTGCATTTTATTGGCCCACCCTATTTGCTGATATAAAGAAATATGTAACTTCTTGCCAGAAATGCCAAATCTTTGAAGGCAAGAAGAAGTTGCTGCCTCTACCCCTCAAGCCCATTTCCACTGAAAGACCATTTCAACAATGGGGTTTGGACTTCATTGGAGAAATTCACCCTTCATCCTCGGGCCAACACAAATGGATCCTTACTGCCACAAACTACTTTACCAAGTGGATAGAAGCCATTCATTGTAGGCAAGCCTATGACTCAGTAATCATGCAATTTTTAAAGACCAACATCTTTTCTAGGTTTGGCTATCCTCAGAAGATTATAACAGACAATGCTAGTAATTTTAAGTCCAAGAAAATGATCAATTTATACCATAAATACCACATTACCTTGGGCCATTCTACAGCTTATTACCCTCAAGGTAATGGTCTAGCTGAATCCTCCAATAAAAGCCTGATCAACATCATTAAGAAAGTCTTGGAGGAGAACAAGAAAAACTGGCATAAAAAGCTTGTCCATGCACTATGGGCAGACAGAATGACTACTAAGAGATCCATTGGCACAAGTCCCTATGAGTTGGTTTATGGAATGGAGGTAGTGTTCCCTTCTTCTATGGGAATCCCAGTGATAAATTTGCTGCAAGAAATACAGGCAAAACCTAATGATATTCAGAGAAGGATTAATCAAACAATTCATTTATAGCAAACTAGAGAGGAGGTCTATCAAAGAGCTCAGATTTTACAAGAAAACCTTAAAAAGAGATAAGGGTAGATTTAGATAAGCAGGTAGCTAAAAGAAAAGAAGAGAATTAGGGTTTGCTAGTTCAAATGCACCCAAGGAAGAATGAAGAAAAAATGTTAGGTGGACTAGGTTGGGTAAGTAGTTTTGATGTTGCAGAAGTAGTTGCAAGAGTGATCTTCTTTCTCTAAAAATAATTCATCTTTTATGAATATTATGAATGCCATGGCAAGGTGTGGTGACAAATGAGATTTTGCATGTCTAACTTCCCCTCATTTCCCTCACAACGATCACTTACTAACATCCCACTAGGATATTGAGATCTACTCATAATCCCTAGACCATTCCATTTCAGGTGAAATTTTCAGCAAAATAATGTTTTCTCCATGGGCTAAGAAGCCACATTTTTTGTGTAACATATTTATTCTTATGACCCTTCCTCTAGCCTAAGTTTTCACTTTTCAAGCTTAGTGCTTTGCTTAAACATCATAACTTTCATATTAACATTCTAACTTTATTATATAGTACCCATATAATATTTTCCCCTCGCATACTATGTAAAAGTACATCAAAATCCCTAAAAATCTAAATATCCTGACCCCCAGCTCAATACAACGATATACTAAGGTTTACGGGATTTATTGGTCCACCCGGGGCCAATAAAAACCCTCCACATGCTCCACCAGGATTTGTTTGACCTTTGGTTAAACAAATAACCACAGCTGCCAACATAAACCATATAAAAACCCCTCTAACGAATGTTTGAAACCCCGCAAAACACATAATTTCGTTGATTTATTATGGTGGGTCCCGTGCCATAACCGCCTGCCATTTTCACTCGCCACCAACTGTCCGATCATCACCTACAAATCCAATGGCTCTCGGCGATATCAGAGGCCCTTATGTGCCGAACGATAGCGTCCGGGGGATGGGTGGTATTTCCACCATATGAGAGACACGTGTTAGCTTCCCGGCATGATCGGAGCCCCGCCGTTTAAAACCACCCTGGCCCAAAGGAAGTGCAGGGAATATTGCTTACCGCCCTACTACCCCGCCCGCTGATTTCATGCCCACGTCATCTACTGACGTGACTCCTGTCGCCTCCTATGTGTCCGCCATGTCACATCCTCGTCGTCTGCCCACGTCAGTGCCATGTCACTTGCTTATGTCACCACCGCACCTCCCTATCATCCACCACGTCATCTGAAACATCATCTTCTGTACCCTGCTACATGACAAATAGTTTTGTCACGCTGACTTCACGTGGCCGAATGCACCAAAACCCGCCAAAGTCAATATTTTTGTTAAAAAAGGCCAGGAATGTCGTTTTCGTTTACTTTTGTCTATTTTCTCTGTGCAAAGTCTGCATGCTAGTTCACATTCAAAGGAAACTACTCACCACAAAGTGTGCTTTCAAGCCAAAAATACTCCTCACTTAGTCCTCCAGTGCGGTCTACCACTTGCAAATCACCCAGCCCATTGTTAAAATAGGTATTTACCCGAACTTTCCTCTCGAACCCTGTTATCTCGAATTTCTGTGCAATATTGCACAAAAGAACCCAAATTTGAATCAAAAACCATGCAACCTTCGACACTGTACACTGTAACTACTATGTTGCCTATTTTTGCTGAGAAATTTTGCAAACCCCGACCCCTTTTGTAAATTTCCTCCACTATGTTGAACTTGAGTTCATTTTTAATTTGCATTTGCTAAAAATGAAAAAGCCCTGAACTATCCTAATCATTTGTCACTCAAAAGCTCTGCAACGAGAACTATGCTAAATTCATTGCCAACAAGATCCATGACCAGCTCTTGAATCTAGACAGGGAGGGAGTCTTCAAGTACTCATCCTACATTTATCATCTGCTCCTCTATTATTAGCCAGACACTTTCTGATTTCCCATCAGAAAATTGGACTCTAAAGGAGAAAAGAGGTCTATAATTTTTTGGACCTCAATCTTTCATGAAGTCCACAACTCTCCTTACTCTTACTGTGAGTTTATTGACATGTTTGTTTATCCAGCCTCTTCTCTGATAATGAGGGCTCCTCCCCCTAGATATATGTAGAAATTATTACAGCTCTCCAAAAGCTACAAAATAGGTGACTGGTACTTATACCAGAATCATACTGAGATCAGGATATATGGTTGTGAGCTATGCCCCTACAAGCTACCAAAATATGTGCTAATGAGACTATTTGCGTTGAAATATTTTAGGCAATTTATCAATTTAGAATTTACTCATTTTCATAGTACCAAGAAAAAGGCTCAATTGAAATTGAGAGACTAGTTAGGCCCCTACATCATGAACAAAAAAGAAGGATGGAAAGAGGCCAACGAGATATTGGGTGAAAATTTCAGATTAAAGAGGAGCTTTTGGTGGGTACCCTATGACCCAAATGGCTTTATCAATGCAAGAAAGATAAAATATAGGATGTCAGCCTATGAACATTGTAGCATCCCTGAAATAGAACAATTTTCCAACCAAGCTGAGTGGGTAGAAGGCACACTAATTGAACAACTCACTGAGGAAGAGAAAATGGTACAAACTATGAAAAATATGGAAAAGACTCTTGACTTAGATTATTTTGGGCAGGTGTCATTCAAAGTGCTCCAACAAACTAGAGAAGGCACATCAACTACTACAGCTTCACAACAAGTTGCCCAAGAAAGGACTACACCAACAACAGGGACAACAAAGGGCAAGGAGGTAGTAGATACAGAATAAGAAACAATGATAGACTAGCCAACTACCTCAAAGGAATAGGGTGAGGGGCTAGCCCCTTCACTACAGACAGAGCCACCAAAGGTAGCAACATTACAGACTCCTCTCAATGAGGAAAGGAGCAAGAAAAGGGACAGAGAAGAGACTACACCTGCAAGTAGATCAACAGAGCAGCCAGGGGCCAAAAGGCAAAGAGTAGATACTCTACCTGAAGAGGAAATTATTGAAGAAATCACAAAAATCCCAAGAGAGGAGAGGGCAACCAGCCAACAGACATCCACTAGCTCTCACAAGCAAGAAATGGAGAGGCAGTATGGTATGGAAGTTTCCTCCTCAAGGCGGCAAAGTAGACAACGTTCTGATATTAAAAGAACATTCATGGACATTAAGGCCCAGAATGAGCCATTAGGAATGCAGCTTTATGATCAATTTCTCGAAATGACACCCTCCAATCAGCAAAGACTAATGGCAGCATATGACATTAAGGAGGAAAAAATGATCTTAAGTCATTTTAAGCCTAAGGTTCAGTAACCACAGTTTGCAGCTAACTACATAAAAAAAAATCTAGAGGTCCTTGCTAAAGATATACACCCAATGGACCATATTGAACTACAAAAACAAATTGGTGAAATGGTCTATGCTACATTGGCAGACAAGGCAATGTTGGCCCACCAATTGAAGGATTCATTATGTAATACGTCTACCCAATTGGATGTAGGAAAGATATCTTCCTTAGCTAAAGACAATAGAATAAAGACCCTAGAAGAGATAATTATTGAGCTGGGACATGATCCCATGGATGCCAAGGGCATCAAAGCACTGATAAAGAAAAGGGAAGAAGATATTGTTGCACTTAGGAAGCAATTGAAGCTGCCTCTCACCATTAACCCACAAACTACAGAACTTGCACAAGAAAATCCAGAAGAAGACATGATGGATTTGCTGATGAGGATGAATCAGAAGCTAACTGAAACAGAGAAAGAATTGTAGAAAGCATTGCAAGCCAAGTAGGGAGAGTCAACCTCCCAACAACTGGAAACATCTCCAATAGTTACCACTTCTCCCCCCACAGTCACAGTCGAAATTCCTCCCACTGTCCTAGCATCAACAACAGGTACATCAGCCACAGATGCTTCAGCAGCAGTAGCAACAACAGGACCAGATACTAGCATGAGGATGGAAGAAATGATGAAAGCAGTAAAAGAGCTACAAGTCGAAATGTCAGAGCTTAAAGAGACCAAAGAAAGGTTGGCCAAGCTAGAGGTAAGCTATGAAAAATCTAAGATAACAATGGTGGAGAAAACCAAAGAAGTAAAGGCCTCGGAGAATAAGGTGAAATCCTTGGAGAAAGATCTCACCCTTCTTAAACCTCTAGCAGAAATTAAAACAATTTTGTGGACCAAAATTAGCCAGTCTATCACTGATCAATGGCAATCAATTCAGATAATCCATGAGCAAATTGAATTGATAGAAGGGGCCTAAGTAGAGATTCAAAAAACTAGAGCATCATTGGGATACATGCCCGAGCAGGTGATGAGCCCCAAAAATTGATGATTATTTGGGATCATTCAATCTCCTAATTCGACTTAATCCACCATTCTCATTAGTTTATTGCATGTTTTTTATTATATTTATGCTAATAGAGTGAATTGGGTTAGTCATTATGCCAACAAGTCTAATGTCTGCTTTGTGTAGCCTTTTTGGTCAATTTGGAGACAAAGTCAATGGTTGAAATGAGCACTTGACAGCCAAATTCGTGGACAATATTTTTAGGAATGTGTTCCCTTCATTTATGGGCTTGTACCTCAAATTCTCCACCATCAGCTTGGAGTTCAAGGGCCACAAGCACAAGGGCAGCCAAGCAAGTCAAGTAGGGCTGCTCTTAACTACAAGTTTTGGCAGCTGAGTCCCTAAAGTTTAGGAGGAATGTTGTGGTCCTCAATTTCTATAAATAAGAGGGCTTAGGGCCTCATTTTGGTTAGCCATTTTATAGCTGGTAGTTAGTCATTTTGGTTAGCCAATAGTTAGTCATTTTGTAGTCATTTTGTAGTTTGATTTTTAGGCAATAGATTAGCTTTGCTTTCAGCACATTTTCAAGTTCTCCTTGTGGACAGTTTTTGGAATGTAACATTTCTTTCGATCAATAAAGATGAATCCAGCTTTGCACCAGCTCTAAATCTCTCTTAGGAGGCTGTAGCTTTTGGGGTTGGGCCCATATGAAGCAGCCAATACCTCCTTTGTTTACTTTCATGTGTCTTTGCTGCATTCTTAGAATAAAATCTGCTATTTAGATCTAAATCTTGTTTTGTTATTTAGGTTGTTTTTGATGAGTAAAATAGCTTTTCATGCTCATATTTAGTTGATAGGTTGTTAACAGAAAAAGCTTCAAGAAAAGGACCATCAAACATTTGTGGTTTCACCTCTCCCTCAGTGGGATCAGGAGCTATAACTAGGATGACTTTGCTTCCCACAAAAACACTGATTTTGCTTTGCCATGCAATCACTAGTGTTTGATTTTCATCTGTAGAAGTTGGTTACAAGTTCAGACTTTCGTTTTCTTAGTTGCATGAGATAAAATACATGGTTTCATTGCAGGTCACACTTCTGTTCATTCTCTTTACTGGCAGCTAACATATTAGGTCAACGTAGCGAGGTCTTTGAATTTACGAATATTTGTTGGTTCAGATTGGAAAAACGACTTGCAGAGCACCTGTACCACTTCTTCATCTGCTTATTCTCCATCAGCACCATCCACTCCACTCTCTACTTAGAATCCTTGCCTCACATTTTCCATCTGCTCCCAAAACCCTAATTTTTGTGTAACATTGCTTCAGTCTTCCTTGAACAAATCCCACCATCCTTGCCACTCCTCAGGTCCATCCACCAGTCCCCGGGTCACTTTAGACCCCTATGCTACCTCCATATCCATTCATGCATCTTCCTTCACTCACCCATCCTCTAAAATCCAATTTTTAAACATCCTGTAGAAATTTCTGAACATCCTGTAGAAATTCCTGAACATCCTGTAGAACCCCTGCAGACTTCTTGTAGAAGCTCACAAATGAGGTTTCTTGATAGCCAAACTTTGTGAAAATCTTAGGAAGGGTGTTAGGGACTCCTTAGACCCTCTTTGAACCTTCCCAATCTTTTGCAAGCATTTCCTCTCTCCAATCCACCTCTGCACAGTGAAAAGCTAGTTAAAAGCACATGCATGATAATTCTGACAACTTATTCAAAAATAAAAAAAGATGTTTTCTTCAGATAGTGATAACTTAGACACATGCATTTTACCTTCCTAGAAGTCAATGGCATCTCTTTCAGTAGCTTGAATCCTCTTTTTCACTTTAGTAGGGCTAGTTGGTAAAATTAGGGTTTGCTAGGGTTTCCATTTCCTTTCCGCTTTTCAGTTTCTTTCGACAAGTAGATTAGCTTCCTTTGAGTTAGTTTTCATCCATCAGTTAAAAAGCTTCTTCTAAGAGCTCATAGAAGTTGGCTTAAGCTCCTAGCGGACTTGTGCTAGTTGACCAAGTGACAGTTGCGGCAAGAGCTAGTACTTGTGCATACAACACCGTCCCTTCCAAGTTTGTTACGAAATACCGGGTTGATAAAATTAAAGAAGGGAGTTCCAAGAGTTGCAACATTATTGCTGCAATACTGGGGCCCACCATATTTTTGGCGTCGTTGTCGGGGAAGCGTTAGAGTATTGGTGATTGCTACTATTCTTCTATTTTCTACTACAACCTTCTGCTAAGTAGTTTATTTCATTTCCATTTTGCAATTTCATTTCTGCAAAAGTAGGGTAGACATTTCTTTCTTTCATAGATTAGCATTTTATTTTTGCAATTTCCATTCTACAAGCGTAACTTAGCATTTCATTCCTGCAATTTCATTTGAGCAAAATAGATTAGTCCTTTCCTGCTTTCATTTCAATTCCGCATTTTCATTTAAGTAAGACAGTTAGCTGCGGTTCAATCTATTTTAGTTTTGCAGAGGTACAAGAAGAAAAATACAAAAATCAATCAAAAAGATTTCCTTTCATGCTTTGTAGGAGTAGAGATAATTTAGAAAAATGATTGCACAACACCCCCACTGCTTCACACAGCCAACCTTCTCTCTTCTTCAATGGTTGTGATTAAAGAACCCTTAAGTGGACATCAAGACATATTTGAAGAACCTCAAGGGAAGAAGATAAGAAAACATTTCTCTGGAGAAAATGGGTACAAACAAAAAGGTTGGGAGCAATCCCTTGTCCGAAAATGAATTTGCAAATCATATGGAATATTTCAAGAGTGATATGAGGTAGTTTCTTGCCATGCAACTGGATACCTTGCAGATCCAAAGGAAGTAAGAGGAAGTCAAGAGGGTTTTGGACATCTTTTGTCCTAGGTGCACTAGAAAGCATCCTAGGCACGAATGTCCTATGCACTCCCTGGAAGTGTGTTTCATCTGTGAAGAATACCATCCTACAAATCAGTGCCCTTCCTTGCCTGGAATCAAAGCTGCATATCAAAGGGCCAAAGAAGTCACTGAACCATTCTATTTCATGAACCAAAGGAGGTCACATGGACCCATACCCTACTAGAAAGGAGTGCAAGAGACATTCCATACCTATTACGACCCCTATCAAGCCAATTCCATGCCTTCCTGGGGTCCCCCTACTCATCCTTCCTGGTCCACACCCCCTCCTTGGTTGTATCCTCCTCCTTGTTCCTTCACAAATCCATATTATGCCCAACTAGCTGCTCATTCGTTTCACTCTTATGATCAGCCACAGCCTCAGTGGAATGCACCTCATCAGGGGTAGAGGCCCCAGTACAACACTCCTCTCGCTCATTTTCCTCCACCACCTGCTCAACCGCAACCATTGCCTCCTACTCCACGAAGGAAACCCCAAATGCCTGCCCAACCACAACCCCATCTACATCCATCTCAAATATACACCTCCACTCAACTACCCGTACCACCATTCCCAGAACCATACAATGGAGTAGCTCAATCCAATTGCAAAGCTAAGGCACAACATGTCCAAATGACTCCTCTTGAGCTCAATGATCTTCACCAGAGCTCAGGAAGAGTATTGCAAAAAAGAGATTATCTTGAAATCATTGAAGGACCACATCCAGCAAAAGAAGATTCAAGAGAAGAGATCCAAGAACCATGGGCTAAACTAGATGAAGAGAATACATCAGAATCAAAGATCGAGAGAGTACCCTCATGGTTACCATCAAATCCTCCATGCACTCAAGAGAAAGATCAGCAAAAAGAGGAAGATGAGAAGGTCATGGTAGAAGGTGACATCAAGAATGATCCAGATCAGCAAAAGGACCAAGGATATCAGAGCTATATTGAGATATGGTTTCAGATGGTCACTAAGTTGCAACAGTTTTCTCTTCCTCAGCTACATTTGATCCCTTTAAAGTCAAATCATTTGGTCTTTGAAATCCAGATAGCTGTCAAAGCATGCATTTCAAGACTCCACATCATTTTGTCTCTAATCTCGATGTGCACTTGGCTCCATTGGATATATTCTTATACTTGAGAACGATTTTGTTTTTCAAGTAGGGTAGGGTAGAAAAAAAGAAGAAAAAAGAAGAAAAAAGAAAAAAAAAGAAAAAGGAAAAGAAATGTAAAAAAATGGAAATAAGAGGAAAAATCTAAGGTGAAAACCTCCTCGGAGGCGCCTTAGATTGGCTCATTGATTGAAAACCTCCATGAGGCGGTCAATGGGTTGGAAAAAAAAGAAAAAAAAAAGAGAAAAAAGAGAAAAATAAAAAGAGAAGAAGATGCTTGGGTGAAAACCTCCCAGGAGGCGTCTAGGGTAGGCAATTAGGGTGAAAACCTCCATGAGGCACCCTAATTGTTTTTCAAAAAAAAAGAGAAAAAGAAAAAGAAAGATAAACTTAATTTTCATTGACTAATTACAGGTTGAAAGAAGGACATTGCAGGTCAGGAGGATCACTCAAAACAAAGACAGAAATTTTTGTGCCTTCTAGAGGAGGTTCTATATTTCTATAGGAAACATCTTGTAGAACCTTCAAGCGAGCCAGATTTGATTTTGGAAGGGGATCTAAAGCTTGGAATCTATTGGTTATGCCTGCAAGCATCTATGTTCCCATTCCTCACCCTTTTCCATCATCTTTTCCACCTCATTGTGCTCCTTTTATGAAAATTGTGCCTTCTACAGGAAGTTCTGTGTTTTCTACAGGAAACAACCTGTAGAACCTTTGGATGAACCAAATTCAATTTTAAAAGGGAATCTAATGGTGGGAATCTGTTGGTTAGGCCTACAAGAACCTCTGTGTCCATCCCTCGCCTTTTTCCATCATTTTTCCACGTCATTGTGCTTCTACATTGTACTTCTACAGGAAGTTCGTGTAGAAATTGTAGGAAGCTAGAAATGGATTTCAAAAAGGCGGTTTGGCAAATATGGTAGCTTCGTCAAGGGTTCAGCAGTCCTCCTGCAATCTTCAAACTCCTCCTCCATCATCTCCAGACCTGCATCATAGCCCAAGTTCATTTTTCTTACCGTGCAACAAAACTGCAAAATGCCTTGAAGCAAAAATACCTAGAACAGAATTTGTTTTTGCCCTAAGTTGAAAACCATGCATCCATTTGAAAAACCGTTTTATGGGGAATTGTACAAGGGTGGTGGCAACATGTCTGAGCAGTTTCAGCTAATTCCAGTGAACGGTTTCCGA
Organism: Pinus taeda; assembly: GCA_000404065.3. Lineage (NCBI taxonomy): Eukaryota > Viridiplantae > Streptophyta > Pinopsida > Pinales > Pinaceae > Pinus > Pinus taeda. The sequence goes on along the minus strand of APFE031179078.1, from coordinate 16,202 downwards.
GAAATTAGCCTCCATCTCCTTCAGCCATTTTTGCATTTTCTCCATATCCGTGCATCTGTTGCAAAACATGTTTTATGGGGAGATGCACATGGGTGATAGTAGCCTACCCAAGCAGTTTCAGCCGATTCCGATGCACGGTTTCTGAGAAATTGATCTCTGAAATCTTCAACCATTTTCCATTTTTCTCGAAATCTGGGCATCCATTGATCATGACTTTGTTGTGGGAGGTGTATCATGATGATAGGAATGTGCTCAACAATTTTTAGATCGATCCGATGTATCGTTTGGGAGAAATGGCGAAAACAAGTTTCAGTCCTGTGAAAATTCAGTGACAGCAGCTTCAGGGTGCAGATCTGAGCGTGGAAATGAATTTCTGCAGCATGCATTCGGCCAGAAGACACCTGCACAAGGAAAACAACCAAAAATCATCAGCCAAGCCCTCATGCAACCAAAGAAACCAGTGTATGCAACAATGACTAGCCACAGCACCTCACAGCAGCCATTTGACTTCAGGTACGTGACTGAAACTCATTCTTCTATCGCACAAATCTAATTTAAAAACTACATGAATTAATGGAATGGTGTAATTAAGCCACGAATATAGCAAGGTTAAGCCGATTTCCTTCTCTGGCACTCAGCTGGAAGTCACGCAGTACACGTGGACAACTGACTTAAGTGAAAATTAAAGCAACCAGGACTGTTGGCCGTTTAAACCTCAGTTGAATTCACGGCAGTGATTACAAGGGTAAAACACATAGTTAAGGAAAAACACTTCCAGTTGCATGTGGCCATGTAGACTTGGCCACTTCACTCTCTCACATAAATCATGCTGAAATTAAATGATGCTCGGCTGAAATTCTCTCCACCCTCTATTCAACTGCGGTCACAACTGGAGCACACGTCCACCACATCTAGATCAGCTAAGCAGTGGTCTTCTCCAAGATTCCTGCCTGGTTTCTCAAGATTTCTGATGTTTCTTAAAAAAATTCCCGCCTGTCGCGCTCTACAGGCGTTTTTACAAGATGTCTTCTATAGGAAACACAGAAAACAACCTTCCAGAGCAGAAAAGCCTGGATTTTTCTTTGATAAATTGGAGTTTCGAAGAGAAGAAGGCTCAAAGAATGCCATATCCACAAAGTTTTTTAAATCCTCTTGCAAGATACTAGAGGTACATGTAGGTGTTAATTTATTATCAGATCGGGACCTTCCTCCTTATCTTTTCGAATAATATGATCCACAACTCTTTTTCGAGATCCACGTGCTAGTACGTGACGATCTACTATACTAGCAGTAAGTTTCAAAAGGTCGTAAATTAAATTGTTTGGAGTAGGGAAAGTTAAAACAAGTCTGCCTGTGGGTCAAGAATTGTCGTTTTCCTGGGTGATACACGGAGTTCTTTTTAGTTGCTTCAATATTACATTCTCCTCCACGGTGCCTGTTAACAAATCCCCCCTATGCAAACCATAAACTTTTGTAAGGACTGATCTAAGCATAAAAAAATGTGACTTGTATATGGTGGGTTTGAAAATTAAGCTCTGCACTGTGCCTGTGAGAGCCTAATTTCATTTTGACAGTCAAGTTTTGGGGCAACAGCAGTAGTATAACCGGGGAATTGGTGAAAAGGGAGATACAAACATCTGATAAACCCTGTCCTGAGAATCAAAGGAGGAAACCATACACAAAATCCCCCTTCTGATCAAAGCACAAGCCAAAACAGAGCATTATATCTTAATTCTGACCAAGGAACTCACTTCATCCAGTAGTGAGGAAAAGGAGCAAATTGAGCCAGAGAGGAAAACAGAGGGGAAGAAAGCTAAGGGTAAGAAAACCTAGGACAGACCAACAGTGAAACCATCACAAGGAAAGCAAGAGGAAAATAAAGAAGGAAAAAGAAGGATGAAACAGAGAAAAAAAAAACAAGTTTAATCCCTGGTAATTGTTGCAGGTTGCAAGTACACAATGCGGAAATGGGGCCTCCCAACACAAGCAGAAGGGTCCCTACCAAGTTCCAAGGCATCCTCACATCCATCCCCTCCATGAACACTCATTTTTTTCAGGTTTCAGACACAATTTAGTCATGGTTCAACCTTCTACAGGAAGCTACAGGACTTTCTACAGGAAGTTCTGTATTTTTACCAAAAACATCCTGTAGAACCCTTGAGCAGGCCAGAATTAATTATGGAGAGGGATTTGAAGCTTGAAGTTTGTTGAGGAGGCATGAAACCACTCTTTTCTTCCATCCTCCACTCGTTTCATCTCCTTTCACTACCATTTCCACCATCTGGTTGAATATATCTGCACCGTCATACCAGAACCCTGTTTTCCCAGATAGAAATTTGTTTTTCAAGTAAAAAATAAAGCATGCAGAGGCCCATACACCTTACATGTCAAGGCACCCTCAAGACCCTTCATCTGTGAAAGCAACTTTGTTTGTTTCCGCATGCACCCCAGGAGGAGAAACGACTACAGGATGTCCTACGGGAATCCTGTAGCAGCTGATCCGGCTGGAGCACATACCATGGAGACACCAACATCTCACATCAAACGAAGCCAGTGCATGTAGCATTCACCACTAGAGAGTCGGCTCTCAAGGTCTTGGAACCAACATCAGCCAATGGAAGAAGACCACCAACACCTAGCAACCAACTCTTAGGCCCTGTTAGAGTACATGGATCGGCAGGCTCAGGTGATAACACATTTCAAGGATATGAAGCGACTATTAGGGGACAATTGTGTTCATGCTTACACCTGTAGGTGGGACACATTGTCCCACAGCCTCAAAATCACGGAATACCACACTCCAACTAGAATGAGGGAGGCCTTGGCATGAGTGCCTCCCTACAAAAAGTCTATGTGAAATCTCTAGGCCAGCTGGATATGCCTCAAGATAAGTTCCCCTTTGCATTTGGGATTGGTAGAAGGAGGCACAAAAGAAGAAGAGTATAAGCAGTGGGAAGAGGAAACCACAACAAAATTGAAGAAGAAGACACCCGCAACCATGCAAGCCAAATCAGGGAAAACTCTTTCTACAGGAAGCCAGAAGACGGCCACTACAAGACTTTCTACAGGAAGTTTGGGGAAAGGGCAGCAGAAGGAGAAATTGGCCAAGATCTTAGCTAAGGAGGCAGCAGCTGTGCTGGCCACCCTAAGCACATCCCCGAAGCAGAAGGAGAAATGAATGAGGGAGCCAAAAACCTTCACTTGGAGAGAAAGAATTTAGATAATGGACTCAAAGACAGTTCTACAGGATGCTGAGACAATTCTACAGGAAGTTGAGAATTCTCTAGGAAAAGAAGCACAGGCAGTGGGAAGAAGCAAAGAGAAAAGCATGGTTTCATGACAGAGAAGAGGACATCACTTCAGAAGCCTGGCATGACAGGGAGGCCACCAAGGCCATCAAAGATGAGGAGATAGATTGGTTGCTCAGAGGATGAGCAACACTTTCAGTAGGGGGGTGATGATGAGCCCCAAAAATGGATGATTATTTGGGATCATTCAACCTCCTAATTCGACTTAATCCACCATTCTCATTAGTTTATTGCATGTTTTTTATTATATTTATGCTAATAGAGTGAATTGGGTTAGTCATTATGCCAAAAAGTCTAATGTGTGCTTTGTGTAGCCTTTTTGGTCAATTTGGAGACAAAGTCAATGGTTGAAATGAGCACTTGACAACCAAATTCGTGGAGAGAATTTTTAGGAAGGTGTTCCCTTCATTTATGGGCCTCTACCTTGAATTCTCCACCATCATCTCAGAGTTCAAGGGCCACCAAATCAATTAGCACAAGGGCAGACAAGCAAGTCAAGTAGGACTGCTGTTAACTACAAGTTTTGGCAGCGGAGTCCCTATAGTTTAAGAGGACTGTTGTGGTCCTCAATTTGTATAAATAAGAGGGCTTAGGGCCTCATTTTGGTTAGCCATTGTATAGCTAGTAGTTAGTCATTTTGGTTAGCCAATAGTTAGTCATTTTGTAGTTTGATTTTTAGGCAATAGATTAGCTTTGCTTTCAGCACATTTTCAAGTTCTCCTTGTGGATAGTTTTTGGAATGTAACATTTCTTTTGATCAATAAAGATGAATCCATCTTTGCACCAGCTCTAAATCTCTCTTAGGAGGTTGTATCTCTTGGGGTTGGGCCCATCTGAAGCAGCCAATACCTCCTTTGTTTACTTTCATGTGTCTTTGCTACATTCTTAGAATAAAATCTGCTATTTAGATCTAAATCTTGTTTTGTTATTTAGGTTTTTTTTGATGAGTAAAATAGCTTTTCATGCTCAGATTTAGTTGATAGGTTGTTAACAGAAAAAGATTCAAGAAAAGGGCCATCAAACATCTGTGGTTTCACCTCTCCCTTAGTGGGATCAGGAGCTGTGACTAGGATGACTTTGCTGCCCACAAAAACACTGATTTTGCTTTGCCATGCAATCACTAGTGTTTGATTTTCATGTGTAGAAGTTGGTTACAAGTTCATACTTTTTTTTCTTAGTTGCATGAGATAAAATACATGGTTTCATTGCAGGTCACACTTCTGTTCATTCTCTTTACTAGCAGCTAGCATATTAGGTCAACGTAACTAGGTCTTTGAATTTACGAGTCTTTGTTGGTTCAGATTGGAAAAACGACTTGCAAAGCACCTGTACCACTTCTTCATCTGCTTATTCTCCATTAGCACCATCCACTCCACCCTCTACTTAAAATCGTTGCCTCACGTTTGCCATTTAGTCCCAAAACACTAATTTTTGTGCAACATTGCTTCAGTCTTCCTTGAACAAATCCCACCATCCTTGCCACTCCTCAGCTCCATCCACCAGTCCCTGGGTCACTTTACACCCCTATCCTACCTCCATATCCATTCATGCATCTTCCCTCACTCACCCATCCTCTAAAATCCAATTTTTAAACATCCATTAGAAATTTCTGAACATCCTGTAGAAATTCTTGAACATCCTGTAGAACCCCTACACACTTCCTGTAGAAGCTTACGAATGAGGTTTCTTTATATCCAAACTTTGTGGAAATATCAGGAAGGGTGTTAGGGACTCCTTAGACCCTCTTTGAACCTTCCCAACCTTTTGCAAGCATTTCCTCTCACCAATCCACCTCTGCACAGTCAAACGCTAGTTAAAAGCACATGCATGATAATTCTAACAACTTATTCAAAAATATAAAAACATGTTCTTCAGATAGTGATAACTTAGACACATGCATTTTGCCTTCCTAGAAGTCAATGGCATCTCTTTCAGTAGCTTGCATCCTCTCTTTCGCTTCAATAGGGCTAGTTGGTAAAATTAGGGTTTGCTAGGGTTTCCATTTCCTTTGCTCTTTTCAGTTTCTTTTGGGAAGTAGATTGGCTTCCTTTGAGTTAGTTTTCATCCATCAGTTAAAAAGCTTCTTCTAAGAGCTCATAGAAGTTGGCTTAAGCTCCTAGCGGACTTGTGCCAACTGACCAAGTGACAACTGCGACAAGAGCTAGTACTTGTGCATACAACACCGTCGCTTCCAAGTTTGTTACGAACTACCGAGTTGATAAAATTAAAGAATGGAGTTCCAGGAGTTGCAGCATTATTGCTGCAATACTGGGGCCCACCAGTAGGCCAATAGACTAATTCATTTTTTGAACACTGACACCAGGGAACAACTAGCAGCTCTCGAGATCAGGGACAGAATAGGCACTATTTTGACAGTGAAAAAGGTGCTAACCATGAGGAATTTTATAGAGAATCTGGAAAGAAAGTGCCAAGAAATGCAGATGGAAATAAATGCCTTTACAGAGAAGTTTGCAGTCTTGCAGCAAAAGGGTCTACCCAGTTTGTTAACCAGCAATCGAAGACTGTTGACACATGAACAATATGCTAACAAGGTAAATACATATGTTTCCAATTAGATCACAGCATCATCAAGCACTTCAGAAAACATAGGACTTCCCTCTGGACATAGCTTATATGACAAGCTGGAAAATCTGTTCTATATCACACATGAAATAAATCATCTTTTTGAATTCCAACCCAACTTCTCCAGGTATACTGAAGTTGATGAAATATTAATAAAAGTACAAAGACACCAATTGCCAACAGACCAATGGTGGCAGAGCATGTTGGAGGTCTTACCAAGGTAGTTCCAATTTTTTTATCATCTGCATTTAATCCAATGGAAAAAAACATGGCATATATCATAAAGGTGAAGACAACAGAGAAAGGGAGTCAAGCTGGGACTATAACGCATCAAAGCAAAATCAAGCACAGATGAAAGAGCTGGGACAGCAACGCAGGAACGCAGAATAAAGGGATAGCTACCAGCCGACTTACTCAATTCAAAAAGTCAAATATCTCTAACCAACTGAACAACCAGTGCACCAACTTTTACTTCTGCATTCATTTCTCTCATTTACTTGTCCTGTAAAGTAGAGGAATGAAGTTATTGTGAGATATTTTTCCATAAGATATTTTGTAACTCCTTTTTGTATAAATACCTCCTCGTGAGATGTATTAGCAGTTGGTGATATCTCTTCTAGAACTTTGTTGTAACTCTGAGAACTCTTCTGAATAAAAGGTAGTTGGAATACGTTGTTGATGAACTGAACTCTTTGGATGTGGGATTAATGAGAGTGGACTATGTTGTAGAATTCTTGAATCACTTCATGGATCAATAAGTCTTTTTAACTCATGTTTTACAATTTTTGTGTTTTTATATATCATTTGTGTTCATAATCTTAATAGTAGGGAAAAATAATAACCCAGAACTTACTTCACTATACTCTATGTTCAATCTTTGTTGTTTCTTATGTTTTCTTCAGAAACTAGCATAAGAAGGAATTATTTATTGCTCCTGTTTCCCTTGGTTCTTACACCTTGAGTATACTTATGGAATTCCTAATTGCTCCCTGAAATATTCATTCACTTTCCCTCTTCCAGCATGATGAAAGATTCTTGATTGCCTTTCACCCCCTGACTTCCATGTCCATCTGATTTCAGTTTATAAATTGTTTCATGTTCTAATTATCTTGCTCTGTAGTACCTCCTCTGTCAAAGAAACCTTATCTAGTAGTGTATCCTCATAGACTCCATATCCCAATGGACTGAACTTCTCAGGCTTTCACCCTTGTTTTACTGAAAATCATCATCCATCAAACTTAAAACAAAACCCTATACATAATAACTAGCCTAAAATACCTTGAAACAAAGATAAATTATAAAGAGAGAGCCCTCTCTGGATGTAGATTGGCTAGAAGCTGCATCTAACAGACTGGTTAGTGGTTACCTCGGTCGTATTCCCTCAAAATTTTTGGGAAACAACTTGGGTGATAACATGATGGACGGTAGATGATATAAACAAAGTTCCATAAATGGGGTCTATTTTGCTACAATATGGAAGGAATTGTTATACCACCATTTAGCCAGAGGCATCCATTTTCCATATTGTGTATGTTTATCAAATACAAAGAAACAAAGATATCCATCCAAACATTTGTTCTCTATCTCAGCTTTCCCATCAAATTGAGGATGATAAGATGAGCTATGATCTAACTGAGTACCAAGAAAATAAAATAATTATGTCAAAAAATTTCCAATGAAAATGTGGTCTCTGTTGATTACAATAATATTTGGGTTTCCATGTAGCATTTGAATTATTTCAATAAATGTAGTAGAAACTGTACTATCTTCAAATGGATGATATAATGCACAAAAGTGTGCATACTCGGTAAGTTTGTCAACTACCACCGTAATGACATTCTTTCCTTCTGACTTTTTTAAACCTGTGATAAAATCTATTGAAACATCCTCCAAATGTTAACTTGGAATGGATAAAGGTTGTAATAGATGTTGGGCCTTAATTTTTTCACCTTTATTTTGTTGGAAAACCAAACATTCCACCACAAACTTTTGAATATCAGATTTAAGACCATCCAAAAAAGGTTCCTTCTTAACCCTGTCATAAGTTTTCAAAAATATTGAGTGCCCTCCTATGGGAGAGGTGTGCAATTCCAAAATAATCTTGTGTTTGAGTTGGGAATTCTCACATAGGTATAAGTGATCATTGTTCCATACCAACTCATTTTTCCAGCTAAATCTATCATATGTACTACGATATTGTTGTAACTTTTGAATGAGTGCCCACACCTCTTTATCATTTTCCCATTCATCCCTTGCCTCATTTGTCCAATTTGGTTGGATAATAGAAATGGTGCAAAGGAATGCTTCCACATCCTCATCCTTTCCTAGGAGTGCATCTACCACAACATTTTTCTTCCCTTTTCTGTAGATGATCTCAAGCTCATAACCTAACATATTTGGGACCCATTGTTTCTACTCTTCTGAAGATAATCTTTGTTCTGAAAAGTATTTAAGACTATCATGATCCATTTTTACCTTGAATTGTCTTCCCATTAGGTAGGGTCACCATTTCTTAAGTTCATATAGTATTGCCAACATTTCCTTCTCATAAATAGCTTTGTGTAAATACTTTCCTTTTATTGGATGACTTTCAAAAGAAATGGATCTTTTATGTTGCATTAAAAAAACACAAATTCCATTTCATGAGGCATCACATTCCACAATAAAGGTTTTTGTGAAGTCTGGCGTAGCTAAGACCGGTGATTAGCAGATTACCTCTTTAAGATGTTGAGTGGCCTTCATTTCTTCTAGAGTCCATGAAAATGCATCTTTCTTCAATAATGTTGTTAGAGGTGCTTCTATTCTCCCATAATTTTTAACAAGCATGTGATAATAGCATGTCAAGCCAAGAAATCCTCATAAATGCTTTATGGATGTCAGGAGTTTCCATTACTTAATTGCTTTAATTTTACTAGGGTCTACCTTAACACCTTCATGAGACACAATATGAACCATATATTCAACCTCTTGTACCTCAAAGAAACATTTGTAGCTTTTCTCATCCAATAGTTTGACCACCCTGTGAACATGTTGAACATTGTTATGAAGAATTTGGTATCTATGGATAAATACTAATTCCCTAGACAAGAGCTATATCTAGAACAACAGTTTAAAGCACTTTAACCTTTTCCGATAAACAGTAGATAAGACAAAGAGAATGAGAGGACCTACTTGTACTTTCACTTTCCTCTTGTCTCCTTTGTGTCGATCCTATCACTCCTTCCCATAATGAACATGCTTGAGAAGTACCTATAAAAATCATTAGAAGATAAGGAACCAATCAAAGAAAAATATCTATTGATTATAGGTAAATGAAATTAGCTACATTCACACATATAAGCATCACATATCAAGATAAGCATATGGAAAAAGGTGCAAATACTTTATTGAATAGAACGAAGAATTAAAGCCATGAAGCCTGATTCGAAGTCACTCATCCATATTTGGTTCCATCCACATCACATCATAAGCATCACAATCTAGTAACATAATGACAGTTACGATAGTCTCAATTCTCAAACTAACATTATCTCCTTACAATGATCAAAGTCCAGCACCCGATCACTTAGATGAGTGGTCAATTTATAAGAAGATCAAGGCGGTTTTGTCATCAATGAGGCTATTGAATGGCCTTACATACTTAGAATTAGTTACATGGAGGAAGGGATGAGAGGATAGGAAGTATCTTAACTCATTCCTCATCCATTTTTGAGCTCATATGAGATGATAAGTCTGGGAATGTTCTAGAAGGCTCCAGAAGATAAAAAAATTCCCAAACCCTGTGTGAATTTTGCTCAAACTTGCCCAAGGCAAGTCAAAGAGGGCCTAAGTGCTCTGTAGAGCACCCTGGCATGGACTTAACTGCTCTGTAGCACACCATTGCATGCGCCTAACTGTGCTAATCCATCTAGAGGTCATTTCAAGATGTCTTCGGGCCATGAAACTGTAGGGGAAGGAGGCATTCAAAAGGCTGACTTGTTTAGGGCATGTAGCAACTAAAATTAGGGTTTGATGAGCCCTAAAACACTAATATAGATGATGGGAGTGATGTGCTAAAATGGATCTGTAACAACTTCCCCCTAAATCATCAAGTCCAAAATGTAATATCAAGTGAAATTCTTTACAATGTGATGAGGAGGTTCCGAAGCGGTTGGTGACCCGTATCAAGTACAATACATAATATCATGATATTTTATTTTTTTCATGAATTGTTGAGCGAAGGCATACCCATGGTCAACATATAAACTTTTATTACAAGTACATAGACAGTTGTCTACAGATATAGACCCATGATCTAAATGACCGTCAATGTAAAGCAATTGTACGAATGATTTGGTACATTTCCTGAAATCGCAGATCGGATGGATGAAACTACATCCAAGGTCTTCTATCTCATCCAATCATTTGCTCAGGTAAGAGTCTAACCATGTGAATATGTGATATGAAGTCGAACATGGGAAGACATCGTCTCATTACCAGCCAATCATTTGAGTTGTTAACAAAAACGAGAGAAATCATCGATAATGATAATGGTCCTCAAGGTACTACAATACATTTTGCATGGTGTGAATAGATGTTTTAATGTCAAACACCATAAAAATTATTTCGATCGAAGGCCTAGTGATGTCAATCTATCACTGGAAATGAGAAACTTGCCATTGATGTATGCAAGTCTCAAGGTACAGAAGGGTACCTCTAAGTCAACTTCTTGGATAATGAGCTACTATCAACAAGAAGCGACTCGTCGCAGGAGGGAATTGATGTATCCTAGATCAATGACAGAAAACTAGTGTAATGATTTTGGAGATGGAATGCGACTGAAGACACAATGTTCAAGAACAACGGTCATCGAAATGAAGGTTTATGGTATTGCAAAGGATGAATTTTGATTGAATGACTTATCTTGAACATGTCAGCGACACTGAAATGAATTGGTAGCACTGACCCAAAACTATGTGATGGATGCTATGACCAATGGTATGATAACCATCAAGCTGATAGCCCAACCCAAATGGTCATGGTGATGAAGTGACAGTGTCATGTTCAAGAGTGACCTACTACCAAAAGTGGTTCACTTCCTTTTCCATTTTCCCCAGTCATTTTTCACCAGTACCTCTTTATTTTTTATCAAGATTAAAGAGGATAACATAAGCTTCTTGTATAATTCCACACTTCGAGTGAATCCATTGCTATGTAATGTATTAATGAGTCTAGTGAAGGTGAAAATCAGTCTTGTCATGATCGACAAGTGTTTTGCTATTTCATGTTTTAACGAGTTTAATGATAAATATAACTTGGTCATTTTCATGTTTAGAGAGTTTGAAAAGGAACGAAAAGAAAAATCCACAAGTTCTTTTTTGTAGATTTGTCTCTCAAGCCTGAAAAACCATAAAACAATACGAGAGAGAAACTATTTACCATGTTCGTTCAACGTATTCCTTTTTCTTAAATAATCTATCTGAGCCCAAAAAATGGTTTAACTTATACTGAGTATATGTCATTTCCAATCCATTAACAAGCTGAAAAGGACAAGCGCTCAATAATCTTTTCATATTTAGAGAGTCTGATAAGAGATTAAAGAGGATTCCAAGGGGGTTCCTTTTTCAATTTTTAACAGAGCTTGAAAACGAGATAAAAGTATGCTTTGTGGTCAAAGATGAAATTTCCAATTGATCATGTGAGCTATAAAACCTACTAAAAACACCACCAAATGGATTAAATATACCTATTTCATGAGTAAAAATAGTTAAATACTAAAGTTTATTCGATTAATGAACATGAAATAAACATAAAAAAAGTTTTTACCATGCCATTTTTATCATTTGATATTTACCATTCAGTTTTGTGCTGTTGGCTAATTTTTTACCTCGAAATTCAGAAGCTAATTAGGAGAGATTCTCTGGATGATTTCTCGTGCTGTCTAGACCAGGTTGGAGATCTACCCCTCCACTTTATTTCTATGGTATTCTTTTACTGTTTCATGCAAGTTTTAGGGCTTTTTGGGGCCTTTGGGGTTATATTTTTTCGCCTTAGGATCAATTGAGGCTTGCATGTAGGAAACTATACTAAAGAGAACCTAGATAGAAGGTTTTGTTCTTTGCAGTGAACTGTATCCTTTCCTGGGATGCGTTGGGTGAGTTTCCCAAACCTGTATCACCTATTTGCTCCCAAATTTATCATGTTTTTTGCATGGAAAGGATCATAATTAAGCTCATGGTTTCATTGTAGGCTTTCATTGGATCAAAATGTCTATTACTTGGTCAGAAAGAGAGCATGAAGAACAAGAAATGATTTCCCTAAATAATCTAGGTATAGTTGACGCTCTCAAAAGCTGTGGGTTGCTCAAATACTTTATGTTGTCTGGAATGGGGCAACAAATAGAACTATTGTAGTTCCTAGTTCATGCATGGGATCCGACAGATCAATATTTCCACATAAATGACAAAGTGGTCCCTATTTTGATCAATGATGTTTACTTTCTTACCAGACTATAAAGGCGAGGTGCCCCCATCTCACTTTCAGGATTTGCCCATGGAGGTGAATTGGTTAGAGATTACATTTGACAGTTTTATCAGCTAGCTACATAGCCTAGGAAGGATTGGAAAATAAACATCAGTGGTGTAAGTGATTTTCCTTTGAGAATTATCCTTTTCACAATCGTAAAGTTGGCTGGCAGTGTGACACTTCATCTGGGGAACAAATCATATATGCAATATGCACTAGAGTGTCTTGAGCAAAAAGTATTCAATTAGTGTGAGGTCATGATGTCTTCACTGAAAGAACAAATGACCAAGGTAAAATGTGGTAAGATGAAGAATTTAAGCTATGGTTTGATCTTAATTGCTTTTGCCTTAGAAATAATTGCATTGGTGCAGCCACATTATGTAACATTGGGTGTAGTTAGTCCTAGATATCCATGAATGCGACGGTGGGTCTAGTTGATGGCTAGACATGTGGATTAGTCAAAAATTCTCTTTTCCACTGCATTCTTTAGTTGGCTCAATAGACAACATATTGTTGTTGAGGAGCATCCATACACATGCATGGATTTTTGTGGAGATCCAAATTTGATTTTACCAGTGGTGCTCAATGGGGTTTTATAGGTAAATGTTTGACCAAAATGTTTTTTGATTTTTTAGTTTCTACATGTTTTTGTGTTTTGATGTTATGAGACTAAACTAAAATCATTCTCATGCATGAATATGTGGGTACTATTTGACCTATGATGCACCAACAGGAGGAAGATGGGCTAGTGAGGAGAAACATTGGGAGAGCGCTCCTCCAAGATTTGGATTTCGCCGAGACCTCGGTCGAGTTGTAGGATCATGTGGAGGGATTAACCCTTGGTATTCTAGAAGTCCAAATCGAGGAGTTACCTATGACATTGTAGCACCATACTATTGGTGTTCCAAGCTGTTGGATGTGGCCCTTGCGCATGATATCTCAAGCTGTGACCTGTTATCATGAGCATCACTAGGTCTACTTAGGATGTTTTTTTGCATGCATTTTTAGTTTTTAGGTCAGATGACCAAACGTGTCTTGAACACAAATTTCATAAAAACTTTTAAAACATCTATCTATTTTCACATTTAGAGTTTTCATATGTATGACCATATGCAATTCTATTCAACTAATGATGTGAATTAGAAATTTTACTTTTACATGTGTCATAATTGTTGATTTAACACATATTTTTCTAATGAGTGGATTAATGTGTTAAAGCTTCTAGAAATATGTTGATATTGAATGTACTCAAAATGCCTTTCCAAAATATGAACTCTAATGAACATATGAAGAATTGTTGGATTTCAAACAGTATAAATATTTTTTAGTTGTGGTACAACGAGTTGCAAGTCTAGCCTAATGGTCATTCGGTGGATGCCAAGTGAAATGGAATTAGAGAGAAGTCCGATCAATGAGCTATACTCAGCAATATTATTCACTGATTGATCGATCCAGATCCCTTGAAAATTCACTAACTCGCCACTTGGAGTGAAAATGGCCCATGCTGTAGAAGATAGCTTCTACATACTACGACTAGCACCATCGACGTAACAAACAAATGGTTCCAAAGGTTTTGACATCTGCAACAAAATTCAAAGTAGATTACTTAACTACATAAAAACTCTAAAAGACACATTGACATACAACATGCAATTAAAGTGTATATACAGTGTTTTTTACTACACTCACTTAAGCATAGTAGCGTTTGTGGTACAATCCATTTCGGGGGTATGACAATGGAATTCCATCATAGTCTACCAACTTGTAAGCTCCTTTTCCCAAAACATGCTTGGCAATATAAGGACCCATCCAAAGAAGTTCAAATTTCACTTCCCCAATTTTATTAGCTTCCTGATCATAAAGCAAGACCAGGTCTCCTTCTGAAAAACACGAGGCTTGACATTTCTATCTTATTGCACCTTGATTCGTTTCTTGTGCTCTTCATTAGCCAATGTGGATTCATGATGGGTTTCATCTAGATGGATAAGTTACGAGAAATGCGCTTCTTCTTCAGAAGTATCAGGTAACAGTTCCATCATGGGCTTGAGAGATGAAATTTCACATTGTATCATCAAGATTGCCTCCAGACCATACACCAATTGAAAGGATGTGAATCTAGTTGCATTTCTCACCAAGGTTAAATATGCCCACAAGGCATAGTACAAGACTAAATTCCAGTCTCATCTATGAACCCCAATCATTCTTTGAAGCATTCATTTTAGGACTTCGTTGATGGCCTCAAGTTATCCATTCACTTGTCGATAATATACAGTAGAACTATCATGTGAAATTCCTGACTTGGCAATTAAGTCACTCATCATGTGATTATGAAAATGTGACCCACGAACTGTAACTATGGCCTGTAGTACACCGAACTGGGCAACCACGTGGTTGAAAAAGAAAAGAGCAACCCTTTCGCCACTATTGTTTAATATTGGCATTGCCTCGACCCATTTGGTAAAATAGTCAACGACGACTATAATGTACCCATACCCCCGGCTGAGGTGGGGTTACATGTCATGAAGTCAATGCTCTATTTGGTGACTAGTCCAAAAGTGATGAAAAGATGAAATGGTGCAGGTGGTAATCTTGTTTTATGGTCATAGATCTGGCACGTGTGACAGATTCTTACGAAAATTATGCAATCTTCAAATATACTAGGCCAAAAGTAACCAACATGGAGAATTCCCTCTCCAATCACATAACCAAATAAGTGTCCACCACAAGAACTTGAATGGAAATCATTCAAAACTTTCTCGATTTCCTCATGGGTGAGGCACCTTCGTAAAATTGTATCGATACCACGACGGTAAATAGTGTCACCAATGATCAGATAATCTTTGCCTTGGTGTCAAATACATCTCTATTTTGAGTGAGAGGTATTTGCTCAAAAAGTTTGGTTCTGGAGATAAATTAGTATATCTCCATACCACACATTAGATGAGGAAATCAAGAATAAAGACTCATCCAAAATTGATGTTTCTGATGTTGAATTGATAGAAGTTGAGGGAAGGTCGCAAAGTAGCTCAGCAAAGACTAGAGATTTATTTGATTTGGACTTGATAAATTCCATATCAAGCTCCTACAAAATGACGATCCATTTTGAATATTTTCCTCGCAGCAATTGATGTGACAAAATATATGTCAGAGGGTTGTAATCCAAAATGACAATGGTCTTTCGGAGCAGGATATATTTATGAACTCTCCATACTGCTTGAACAACTGCCAAAGCTAATTTTTCGATGTAAGAGTACTTAATTTTTGTATCATTGAGATTGTGGCTTAGATAGTATATCGAATGTTCAATCCCATCTTCCTCTTGGATTAAAACCATTCCAATGGTTGTATCTACAGTGGTGAGATATAGGAAGTAGTTGTTTTGGTCATTCGAGGAATACATTAATGAGGCTCTAATGAAGGTACCTTTAAGAGCATCAGAGGAAGCTTGCACAACCTGATCCCAATAGAAGGGTATCCCCTTTCATTAAACAAGTAAATCCTACATCCATTTTAGTGTAATTGGGAATGAACCTCCTCAAAAAGCTAGCCTTCCCTTGGAGTCTCCGTAATTGTAGTAGATTAGAAGGTCGAGGAAAATCAAGGATTTCGTGAACCTTAAATGGATCGAGTTAAATTCCATCCTTAGAAAGTACAAAATCAATAAAATTAACAAAACCAATAGAAAACACACATTTGTGTGGATTGAGTCATATTTTATAGTGTCGGCATCATAAAAATATAGTTCTCAGATGCTACGGGTGTTTAGTCCGCTTTCATGAATGAACAGTTAAATCGTCAAGGTAAGGC
>APFE031179070.1:93520-106071 GCA_000404065.3 Pinus taeda | reverse complement strand
CTTTTGGCTCTGAAAAATAATATACAGGAAAACTAACATCCTCCTCTTTGTGTTACCTTCTTACAAATTCAATCTGAATGCTCAGAGAAATAAGTTATGACGATTTTTCTCAGGTCCACCTGTTTGGAATGTAATTCCAGGAAGCCTGGCAAAGACCAATTCCTGTCCTCAGGATCATATCTCCCGCAAAATATGCGTGAAAAGCTCTAAAATTCGAACTCGAGGTTCAAGTGCGATTTCCCTCTCAAATGGGTTTTTTTTTTTTTGCTTCTGAAACGTCGCACAAAAAAAAGTCATAAAGAAAATGCCACGAATGACCTATTTGGAGCAGCGAAACCCTAGAATCCAAAGCTCTGATACCAAATGTTATGAAACCAACTCACAAAAAGATAGAAAATATAGTTGAACACCTTAGAATTCAACGTCTACGAGGGGGAAATCTCCTTTACATTACAGAAAAGAACAATTCTTGGATGATTCAAATGACAAAACCTCATTTCTATATATAGGAGTCTAAGGGGTCAAAATACGCCAACCTAACAATAATAATATAAAGGCACAAAAATAACAATAGAGGGATTCTATGGGGCACAGTAATAACAATATGGGAACAATAGGGGCACAACAATATTAATAAGGGATACAACTACAATATTAATGGGGGCATCACTAGTATTATAGGGACCTAACAAAAAGTGAATTTTATTTTGTTAATACATGGTATATGTTAATTGCTTAACTTTGCTAGTACGTGGATACCAATATGAAATATGTAATTAAATTACAGTGCTTGAATATAGATACCAACATGAAGTTAGTATTTGATTAACCTTACTATGAAATCTAAATTATGTTATGGATGAGATATCTATAATTTTATTTCATTCCTTCATATCGAAATGATTGATGAGATGGAAATAAAAGAATGACTACATTTTAATATAAGAGAAAAACTAACTTACAGATATATAGGTTGGATATGGCCAAGTACATTATGTAAGCATAAAGATCAATATTATTTGAAAATGTTATGTAAATACAATTTATTAGAATACATTTATACATATGTTATAATATGTGAAAAAGTGTTTACATTGCAGATAATGTCGTTACCAAAACAACCACATGATGACGAAATTTCAAGAATAATTAAAGTTCAGTGAGATTCCATGATAGAGTGTTGACCCTGGTCCTACTGGGAGGGGTGGAGGTGTTTCCCACCGTTTATCCTCCAAAACCTGGAGTCATGAGAGGATTGTGTGAATCACACTCCCCTAGAAGTGTGATGATGATTGTCGGATGCCTACGGGATAAACATGTTGATATAATCGACATTGTCACCCTTGAGATTTATGAATGGGTAGATCAGTATAGCTGACGCCATGGCATATTCCAGTAGAGTATGGATAGGATGGGAGTGGAAGAGATTAGGAAGGATAGGATGATTTGAGAATAGCTTGGGAGCCTGGGTTAGCAGGTCTTAACTAATAAAATTATGACCAATAATTTTTCAAAATACAAATTTTAAGCGTCCTCAGAAAATAACTGAAAATTCAATCATTGATCACAATCCTTACATACCCTAAAATAATTATCAATATACTATATAAACCATAACTCCGGGACAAAGTTTTAAGGAGGGGTGTATGTAGTGACCTACCTACAATTACAAACAAAATGTGAATATTAGCTTGCATACAGGCATTCATATGATAGCTACATATGCATGAACCACGTGTATTGCACTAGTATATATACCGACTAATATTGAAAAATATCAAAGTTAGGTTAATAAATCAATTATCAAAGTAAATTCCTAACTCACCATAATATAATGAATATATCAAGTGGGTCTTTGATATATACCACCCCCCCCCCCCCCCTCCAACACACATATATAACAAATAATAAAATACAAATTAAATTTATTTGAATTATAATAAAAATAAAGTAAAATATATTTAAAAAATTATAAATAATAATTAACTTATTTGTAAAACATTATATTAACTATGCAAAAGAAAACTATAATATAAAACCTAATTAATCAAAAGAAATAAACATGGCAAGTTCAATTCCATGAGTCATAGAATATACATATACTCATTTAAACACAGGAAGATAGAGAGACGAAAGTCATAAAGGACATTGCAGGTGGCGAATAATGAAGAGGAGACGAGAAGATAATAAGCAAGGATGGTGGAGAGTTGATTCAAAAACAATTTTCTAATTTCTAGAAATGTTATTTCTAATTTCCAGTTGGATGAGCGAGCCTTGATGTGACATAATTCCCCTAATGGAGGGCGATTTATTTCCTTATAAAAGGAGATTTTACGTAGGAAATGGGGGAGATTTTTACATAGAAGAGGTTTTCTTACAAAAGTCTTTATAGAGGGAATTGGGTTGTCATTATTCATGAAATTTTGGGCACGGGGACCAGAGTACCTCGAATTTGAAGTACTTTGGAGTTGGGCACTGAGATTCTCTTTAGTTTGGCAGGGAGGTTTTGATCGTTTTGGTAACAAGGGAGCGAGAGCGAAAGCCACAACAGACCATAAATATCTTCAACCACAGAAATCCGGGTAGGTACTCAATCACAAAATTTATAAATTTTGATTGAGAGATTACACCACCAGTAGTATACTCTAAGCATTAAATTCTGTCTATTTCTGAATTAGGGGTTTCGTAATTGGTATCAAATATTCATATCATTAAATTCTGTCTATTTCTGAATTAGGGATTTCACATCTGTCTTCCATGGTCACATGAAGTTGCTTCATTTGACCTATATTGCATTCCAAAGCATTTTGTCCTTTACTTCTAGTTATGACTTTATGTCATAGTCTACCTTCTTCCTGGTTCCGAAGGATTTCTGTCAATTTTGAACTAAAGCCATCACATCACTAAATTTCCAACATTCATGCTTGGAATTCGAACTATAGTTAAATGAGATTAAGCCTTCAATGCCTCTGCCATACTATGACTATTCAACTCTTCACTGATCATGTCACAAGGTATATTTTTCAAGCCAGTGTTTGAATCCAGGCCCTCTATAGTCACAGAGTCATGATCAAGTCAGAGTACCGCAAACTGATCCACTGTACAAATATCCTAGGCATGAGCGCATGTAATTTCATATTGATAACACATATATCGAAGGTTTAATGATGCTAATTCATTTATGTAAGTCATTTGCAAATGGAATTATAAATGCTACATCAAATCTTTCTATGAGCCATTTTACGAGCAAATGTGATCCTTCAATTGAGCCACTTGCCACAAAATTTAATGTGATGTGTAGAATGTGTGCCATTGTAGTATGAAAACCATGATAATTCCAATTTTTGAGATAATTCGATCGACTTTTCACAACATATCACTCTTGTTGACTGACATATACGTATATATGCATTCTAAGTGAACTGATGTCAAGTCTTTTATTGTCATAGATTCCTAATATCATTCGATATTGTTCAAAGAGCGGTGGGATATGTGTGATGCACCCTTTACTGCTACAGATCTCTATATTTTGAGTGACAATGTAGATGTAATTTCATTGTATGATCACACAGTGCAATGTCATAATATAATTCTTATTTGAGCCATAGAGTGAAATCCAAGGGTTATGAGAAAAATTGTTTTTCACTAGCCATAGTCATGCGAACCATAGTTACCAAGTTCAAATTCGGATTTGAATTCGATATGATACAAAAAAAATTGAGACAAAAAAAAAATTAATTCAAAAAAATTCAAAAGTATACATCTTATATATATATATATATATATATATATATATATCATGTACCTCAATACCTTGTGTTCATTTTCTTCTCATTCATTTTGAAATTTAAATGATTTTAATCAATGTAAACAATTTAAAAACTACAGTTTACTAACCAAAACCACAACCAAACTTATATGTTATCTTCAAAATATCTTTCTTTTCAAAACCCTAAACTAAATCCTTTTGTGTTCATATCTTATCTAAAATCGTTTAATCATTAATTTAAATTTAAATTTAAATATTCAAAACTCAAAACTATATCTCCCTAATTTTATTTAAATTCCTATAGTAATTAAAACTTATTTTTATAAGATTCCTCTTAACATAAATATATATAAAAAATCAATTCTTAACATACTATAATTGATTTTTATATATATTTATGTTAAGAAGAATCTTATAAAATAAATTTTAAATATTTATTTTTAAATATATATCAATTACAAAATATTTTAGGCCAAAGATGCACTTTTGAGTATTGAATATTTAAATTTAAATTATAAATTAATTATTAAAGAATTTTAGATAATATTTGAACACAAAAGGATTAGTTTAAGGTTTGAAAAGAAAGATATTTTGAAGATAACATATAAGTGTGGTTGTGGTTTTGGTTAATAAATTGTAGTTTTAAAAAAATTTAAATTGATTAAAATTATTTAAATTTCAAAATGAATGATAATAAAATGAGCACAATGTATTGAGGTTAAATTTTTTCATCCAAATTTTTATCTTCCTAAGTTGAATTCGAACTTATCCCCCGCTGCGCGTGTCTGACCCTTGACAGGCTCCCGACTCCCCTTGGCCCTGCTTGGCAGCGCCGCTGCTGGGCTCGATCCTGCTCTTGCAGGCCCCCCCTGGGCCCTCCTCCTCAGTCCCGTGCCCTCTCGGGCCTCCTGCTCGGTCCTGGCCTCGGGGCCCTCCCTCATTTCTTTACCTGCCTCCATTCTCTCCCCCTATCAGCCTTGGGCTGGCTTCCGCCGCCATGCCTGGGTCTGAACCCTCCTCGACTCATGACCCTGAAGAATCTAAGAAACTCTTCGCTTTTCTCATCCCTGAGAACGCTTCCTCTAGAATTTGCCCTTCAGCATCTAAGTTTGTCAAGAAACTAGATGAAATCCCTAAAGTTTCCCTTCCTCCTAGTCTTCCAAGGAAGGCGGCGATCACTTTAGCTGAGAGGGGTCTCGTCGGCCAGTTCACCGACCTTTGGCCCTCTCCCAGAGCAATTCAAAAATGGGTGGAACATAACTGGAATGCGATCATACAAGGGAAAATCGCCATCAGATTCTGTGGTCGAGGCTTCTATACCTTCCTTTTTGAATCAAAAGAGGACCGGAACCTCATATTCAGAAACGGCCCCTACTTCATGGATTTGAGAGGTCTTTATTTGAACAGATGGACTCCCAACTTCGATCCATAAATGGACATCCCTAATGCAGTCCCAGTTTGGGTCTGTCTTCCTCATCTTCCTCTTCATTGCTGGGGGGACGAATCTGTAAAGGCTATCGGGAACGCGGTAGGAAAATACATTGACATATCCGAACCGAAGGAAAACATGCATGCTTGCGCAAGGATCTGCGTTGAAGTCGACCTAGGGAAAGACCTGCCGGAAGCCATTAAGATCAAAGTGGACCAATGGACCCATATACAACAGCTAGACTACGAGAAACTCCCCTTCAAATGCAAGGTATGTCACGAATACAGACACTTTGCAAATAGATGTAGTAAGTTAAAAGCAAATTATTCAAATGAAAACTCTGAAAACCCTGAAGGCTCATGGGAACAGGTCAAGAAAAAAAAATCAAATCCCCCCCTCCAAGGTACTAGCTCTACGCCCTCTCTGGAACCTCTAGATAACCCTCCCCCTCCCCCCCTATCTCAAATCAGCCTTTCCCATCTTCCTCCAATCCTTTTGAATCCCTCTCAGTCGAAGACCCCCTCCCCTCCCCTCCCTCTCCTCAGGCTACTCCCATTGTAGTCATCCCCTCCTCCTCCCAGCCTCCGCCCTCCCCTCCTCCCTCTGTAGACTGCATCCTCACTAGAAACAAAATGAAAGAAGCAAGCCTCACCTTGGATCCACCGAGAAAAGCAAGTAGGAAGTCAAACAAGGAGATAAGAGACGAAACAACAGCAAAAGAAATGGCCATGGGAACTCAACAGCTGATGGACTTTTTTTTTGGCAAACAAAAAGGAAGTGGGGAAAAGACAAAGGAGAGGACCGGGGCTCACCAAAAAACAAGTAAGTAATGATTTTGGTCTCTTGGAACTGCAGGGGACTGGGCTCCTCTCTAAAAGCCAATGTAGCCCGGGATCTAATCAATCAAGAGCAGCCAGACCTCCTCTTAATCCAGGAGACTAAAATGTCCATCCAAGATTTCCTAAGCCACACCAAAAGACTCAAAAATTTCTCAGGTATAGCTACAGACTCAATCGGCGCTTCAGGAGGAATAGGAACCCTATGGAACAAAAGGAAATGGGACCTCACAAGCCACAAAGCTAGTAATTGGTGGCTGAGAACAGATATTAAAAATATAGTCTCAAATGAAGAATACACCATTCTTAAATATTTATGCCCCGAATAATTACAGGGATAAAGTCTACTGCTGGGAATCCATCAACTTAGAGCTGCAGGACTCTCAAGACAGGAACATTTTTTGGGTGGAGATATGAATCTAATAAGAAACAGCGAAGAAAAAATAGGTGGAAACTTTCTGGCTGACCCATCAAGAGACTCGCTGGAAGCAATAATAGAAACCTACAACCTCATTGACATTCCTCCTATCAATGGCAAATTCACGTGGAGAAATAAGCGAACTGGAATTCACAACATCAAAGAGAGATTGGATAGAATACTAATCCACGAAAAAATTGTTACAGGCTTTTCCTCAATTAAAAGCAAAATAATCCATGCCTCTGCCTCAGACCACAAGCCCGTGGTTATGATCTTAGCAAATGGTAGAAATCTTGGGCCCCTTCCCTTCAAATACAACAAATCCTGGGACTCAAAGGACGATTTTAGAAAACTCATCAAAGACCAATGGGCGACTGAAGTCATTGGCTCTCCCCACTTCATTTGGGAAACTAAGCTAAAATCTCTAAGAGCTGCAATAAAACATTGGGCTAAAGAGAACGCAGCGAAGGAAAACCAAAAAAGAGTAGAGTTACACAGGCAAATGGAACAGTGGAATCAAGAAAAAGAGGACAACCAATTCTCAAAGGAAGACCAACTCAAGGAAAACGAAATGTACAAGGAATTCTACAAGCAAAACAGAGAGGACGAGGAAGAACAGAGACAGAAATCAAGGTGCCTATGGCTTAGAGCTAGCTACAGAAACACTTCATTCTTCCACAACAGCACTAAGCTCAGACGAGCCGGAAACCAAATCGACAAAATCATAGCAGAGGGGAAAGAAATCAACGAGCAAGAGGAAATTAAAGCAGCAGCGCACAATCACTTTAAGTCTCTCTTATCAATAGGTCCTCAGTCTTCGAATAGCACGGATTTTCTCTCCCCATTTGAGAGAAAAATCACAGATACCCAAAACAGAGATCTGGATCAGGAAGTCACGGAGGAGGAAATCAGGTTGGCCACATTCAGCATGCAACAGGACAAGACCCCTGGCCCCGATGGCTTCACGGTTGCTTTCTATAGGAATCACTGGGGCATAATCAAAAAAGACTTTGTCAGAATGGTTAGAAATATTTTCAAAAATCATAAGATGGGAGAAAATACCAAATCCTCCCATCTAGCGCTCATTCCCAAGGACTCCAATCCCCTCTCCTTCGATCGTTTCATACGTATCTCCTTATGCAATGTCTCCTATAAAATTGTAACCAAAATCCTGGCAAACAAATTAAAAAATCTCCTCCCCTTTGTAATATCTGAAAATCAAGGCGGTTTTGTCCCTAAAAGACAAATCACCGATTATGTCATTTTGATTCAAAAGGAAATCCACAGCAGCATCAACAGAAATGAAAGAGGTATGATTATAAAATTGAACATGGCAAACGCATTTGACAGAGTCAGCCATCACTTCTTGGTCAATGTCCTCAAGAAATTTGGAATCTCCCACAACTTCATTAACATCATTATGGAGTGCATCTCAAATCCCTGGACCGCCCCCCTCATAAATGGCAGACCAAACAGCTACTTCAGAAGCACTAGAGGACTGAGGCAAGGTTGCCTACTCTCGCCCTTTCTTTTCATTATTATGGCCGAAACTTTGAGCATCCATTTGGAAAACCTTCGAAAGCAAAAGGAGATCACAGGGATTAGCATAGCAAGGGGGATCAAAGAAATTAATCATTTGCTCTTTGCGGATGACACTCTTTTAATAGGGGGTGCCTCAAGCATAATGGTCAGAAGATTCAAGAAAACTCTGGACAACAATCTGGAAGCCTCAGGGGGAATGTTGAAGAACAACAAGTGTAAAATATACATGTGGAATGTCCCCCCCTAATAATGCAAAGAATCTCCTCAATCATGGACATCCTAGTTCAAAGAAATTGGAGCTACTTCTCTTATTTGGGTCTGCCCTTAGCAAAAGAAATAGTCAAGTCTGAAATATGGATCAAGCAAATAGAAAAAATGAGAGGTCTTCTTCAAAGCTGGGGGTTGTCCTAGCTAAACTTGGTGGGCAGAACTACTCTCATCAAGGCTCTCCTCTAAGCCCTCCCTATTTACCAATACGTAGTTACTTTGGCTCCGGCAAGCGCTCACAAGCACATGGAGCTAATCATGAGAAGTTTCCTCTGGCAGGGAGGAAAGCACGACACAAAAAAGTTCAGTCTTGTCAAATGGGATCAAGTCACCCTTCCTTATGAAAAAGGGGGCCTAGCTATCAAAATTCCTCGTCTCTCCAACAAAGCGATGGGATTCAAATTGATCTGGAGAATGATTACAGGAAAGGGTTCTTGGCGGGTTGAAGCAATGAAAAGGAAATATCTTAATGAGATAAACTCAAATCTCCTCTCGGATGCAATTGCAGAAAGACCATGCACCTCAGTCTAGAAACTCATTAAAAAAGTTCTTCCCCAATTCAAAAACCACATCTCCAAAGTGCCGGGGAATGGAAAAGAAACAAGCATATGGATGGATAGAATTATGGGAATGAAGCCAAAAAATCTCCTTCAGCAATTCACCACGTTAAAAGCTTGGATGGAAGGAAAAAACCTAACCTCTCTATTCAACATCTCCACTTGGGATCATAACAATTGGCTTGATTGGAAGGAGCTCCATCTTCCAAACAACCTCAGGGACCAATGGGCCGATCTAAAGATCTCCCTAGCAGGGGCTACTCCCATAAGCAAAAATACATGTGACAGGTTCATATGGGATCCAAGTGGAGGAAACTTCACAGTGAAAGAAGGGTATAAACTTCTCCAAGCAAGCTCCAACCTCGGCAACTGGAACCTCCGCTCAGCTGTGTGGAATAATGAATTCCTACCTGTTATCACTTAGAACTGTAAACATTTGTATATAACCCTTTGCCCAAAGTCCAATGCCTAAAAATTGATCTTAAATTGTTTTTAGTCTATGTTTCTTACTTAGGGTTGAAGCTTTAAAGAGGTTTGATGTGAAGCGTATTCTAATCCTATCGGTCATCCTCCACCATTATGCTTCCATAAGACATGTCTTGTCTAATCCATGTCACCAATCCTTTCCCCAATCTCGCAGCGCAGTCTCTTATTGGTCTGTTTCGCTGCATAATCATTGTTCAGCCATTTTGCAGCATCACCATCAAGCCGTTTCGCAGCGCATTATGACAATTCAAAATTAAACGCGCTGCGAAATCGCAGATTTGTGCATTTTGCAGCGAATATTTCCAAAAAGGTCAAGTCCGTTAATGAGTCACCATTCCCGTCCTCTCATGTCAGTTTTTCGTACCTCCCAAACGCTCATTAACCGTCACTCCACTAATAGATTTGCAGACATGCGCATCAGTATCAATCCAAATGAGTTTTACTATGCATATATCTTTGTGATGTTTGTGAATGTGCATAAGTGACCAGCCCGTGTGATGATTATATGTGAGTTTGCAAGTGAAGCTGTTTTCAAGAGAGCCTGTTTCAAGCGAGGCTGAGCCAAAAGGACGAAAGGATCGAATTATTGTTCCAGTTAAAGTTGTTGTTCACTGTCTGTGCGAAAGTTTCAAAGGCGAGATGGAGAAGAGAGGACACCAGTCCGGAAAATGCCAGAGAACAGAGCCTGAAGGTTTGGCCTTAACATTAAGAGATGAGGGTGTGAAGAAAGCCTTCCAGGATGCCGGTTGTTGGAATTTCTGCCAGAAACTGCAGGGTGGCCATGCTCAGGTAACAAAGGATTTTGCTTTAAACTTCACCGGTTTGAATTCTAAAATAGCTATGTTAGAAGTTAAAGTGTCTCCAGAGGAAATAGCTGCAGTAACTGAGATTCCGAGAGGGGGACAAGAATGGTTTAAGAATTTCAAGTTTAATATGAGTCAATGCAAAGAATTCCTGAAAGAGGCGTATGTGAATGAGGACCTGACAAAGGCTGTGCCTAGAAACTATATTAAGGAGCATTATGCCTTGCTTCTCACCTGTATTCAGAAGTACCTAACTTGTGAGGGAAGATATAATAAAGTCTATTCCTACCACTTCAAGTTGCTGCTGCATTTTACTGGTAAAGCATCCATAGACATCCCCTTCTACTTGTTTCGAAGTCTGAGCAAAATGTGTGACAAAGTGCAGTTAAGAAAGGATGACTATGAAACATCTCTATTTCACCATGGTCTGGTCAAGTTGTTAGTTTTGAATGGTCTTCAGAAAATAGGCAGGGATTGGGACTCGTTCATTTTCATGACGGGTTTTCAAATTAAAACAGGACTGACTCCACGGCCCGTTAAAGAAAAAGAACAGTCAGTTGAAGATTCAGTTAAAGAGCCCACGATTGCTGAGCTTCAGAAGGAAGCTAAGGATAGAAGGAGGGTAAAATCAGAGTTAAGAAAGTCAGTCAAGCCACTGGTTGGTAAAGAGCAGCCTCAGCCATCAGCAAAAGGAGAAGCCCAGCATAAGAAGACTGTACCTGGGCCAAAAGAATCTGAAAAAATGTCAAGGGTGAGAACAAGGAGTCAAATGATCAAAGAAAAAGGCAAAGCAGTGGCTGTTGAGGAAAGTCCGGTATCAAAGGCCAGCTTGAATGATTTGCTGGAAGCCATTGAGTTTGATCAAGCTGGGCCGACACACATTGAACCAATGCACATTGACTTGACACAGTCAACACCGGAAAGCACTAAGAAATCTAAAGCTGCAAAAAGACTGAGGTTTAACGAACCAGGTGAGGAGTTTATTTTCAAACCAAGGAGACCCCTCACAAGAAATCAAGTAAGGGAAGCTGAGCAACTCCCCAGAACAGAGGAGGCAAAGGAAATAAAGGAAAAACCTCTCACAAGAAATCAAGTAAGGGAAGTTGAGAAACTGCCCAGAACAGAGGAGGCAGAGAAAATCAAGAAAAAAGGTTCAAATAAAAAAGGCATCATTTCCCAAGGAGGAAATATCATATCTACAAAGGACCAGTTGGAAGCAACTGAAAGTGAAATGGCTAAGATGAAGACTGCCAAATCTGAAATCAAAGCCATGGAAAAGGAGGTTGCAAAATTGAAAGCACAGCTAAATAAATTAGTTGCTAAATGAAATTGTTGATTCTGAGTAAGGTGTTGTTCCAAAGTTTTGTAAAATTTTGCTTAAGTTCATTATTTTGAAGGCATGTAAACACGGCTATATATATCCAAGGTAAAAAGGAATTTTGAAGTCAGGTGGCAGAACAGTTAAAGTCACAGAGAAAATTGAAATTGTTTAAAACAGTTTCGCAGTTTCGCAGCGCGCTGCGAAACTGCTGTAGGTGTTGATTTTTAAACATAGGCAAACAGTTTGATGAAATATTCAGAAATTTGCAAAGAAAAAACCTAGGTGACATGAAAGGGATCAAAGGAAGATGCCACAGCCATTCAACATATGCCAGGTGTACCTTTAGTAAAAGGTAAAATGTTTTAAGCTAAGTTTGGAATTTTTGGTTATAAAGCCACTTTATCCTCGGTGATTAGGGTTTGAAGGCAGCTGCATACGAAAAGTTTTGGTTGGCACACCTGTACAGCAAAGAAGCCTCCAGCATATCAAGAACGTGGTAATGCCATATATTATCCGGTTATTAAAGAATTAAAGGACCTACTGCTGCATACTCGGTGATGCTAGGTAATGGGAGACCAGAACCGAAATTTTAGGGATATTTACAGCCAACATGGAGCAGATCAAGGCTTCCAGTATCCAAGGCCAACATGGGACATTACTTGACTCATCTCATGCCATCTCAGCCAAACGAAGATGAAGCCAAGTGTCAAAGCTGCAAGGAGGAATCAATTTATGATGAAGATAGAATTAGAGTTATAACCGAATTAGAACTCTTTAGAACTTCTGTTAGTAGTTAATGTATTAAATAAGTTTGTTAAAAACAGATAGGTGTCATTAGTGGCAGTCATCGAGCTCCCCTCATGCTGGAGGAGGAAGCCCCAAGTAGTTAGACTCTTGTTTCTATATATAGCTGAATCATCTATGTAATCAGGGTTGGATATTTTGAGAAACAGAGATTGCTTTGACTTGTGTAAAAACTCAGTTTGGTAATATAACTTACTGCTTATCTTCTCAGGGTTCTTACAGTGTTTCAAATGCTCAAGATATGTGGTTTTGTTTTATCTTTAATGTTTTTACAGTTGTATGAATACACAATCACTCAGAATTCACTTATGCTGCTCTG
>APFE031179070.1:48236-86423 GCA_000404065.3 Pinus taeda | reverse complement strand
CGTGGTTAAAACCCTCAGAGAGGGAAACAGTCCACGGCCTGCGACAACGTGGCTACTACAGGCAATTTATTAATAAAGAATGAAAATTTACATAAGCTTCTCTCATGCACGGTTAACCTACAAATGACCCTCCATGCGCTTTAAATAGAATTCATGGACCAATCGGGTGTCAAGCCACGGATCAAGTGTCGGTAATACCGAGGAGAGAATGAACCGTCGGATCACTACATATCGTGACCGTCGGATTGTAAGTTACAAAATGTACAACGGTAAAGAAACACACTTTATCTAACTCTATACCTAACTCTATACTAGATCAAGTTGAACTTAACTATTTCCTATGTGTCGAAATATCCTAACATGAAGATTACAAAAGACTATATAACACAAGATATAGGCTCCAAGCCAAGACAAAACCCCTCAAGGGGAAAAACCCATAAAATTATCTTATTATAGAAATAGATCAAATGAGATATCCAAAACCCATAACCAAAAAAAAAATCACCTCTAGATGCCAAGTCAAATCATTATTCCTTCCAACAGATTCACCAACAAGAAACCAACAACAAGAGATGTACGAAGACAGATCTTCTTCTAGACTTCAGCCTTTCTCATCTTATCCATCTTCTTTGTTATATTTCAGGCCAAAACATCCTAGTATATGTGTCCAAATGAGCTCCATCCATCCTCTGTTTAAACAGTTCAAAGGGGTGGGAATAAACATGCCCATAGGGGCAAGGCCGACTTGACATGTAATTTGACTTACATCTAGAGGGGACGTTTCTGTTCCAAAATTTACATATAAATTTTCTTTTCCTTTTTTACAATAATTCCAAAATAGAACTTTGACTCAAAAACGTAGAAGCACAAAGAACATGCTTATCTAGAAAATAATGATAATTTTTCTTTTTCTTCTCTTTCTTTTTACATAAAATACATAATGGTACAAATTATGAAGAACGAAACAAGTTACATTCTCCAAAACTCGCAACCCTCCACAAAAGCCTATTTATTCAGGCGAAATCAAATCCTTCAATAAAGGCTTTAATTAATTTACAATCACTGAAGAAATGATCTTGTAAACAACATTGCAAAGTGCAATAGGTCTAAATCCACTAGGATCCTCTGTTTTTCCAGCTTTGGGAATTAATGTTAGGAATGTAACATTCAACCCTAACCTGAAAATCTGGAATTTCCTTGATTCCTCCACAACTACGTGAACTTCCTCTTCTATGAAACTCTAGCAAGCTTTAAAGAAGTCGATGGTGTAGCCATTTGACCCTAGAGCTTTGTTTCAAGGCATAACAAACACTACATCCTCAACATTTTTCAATGAAATCTCCCTCATTAGAGTCATGTTTTGTTCTCTACTGACTAACCTAGAGATACACCATGTAATATTGTTAATATCATGTTTCCTACTTTGGGATGGTTCGGATAGAACCTTTCAATAAAAATCCATTAGTTGCTCTTCTATCACCTCATGATGGAGCTTCCTTTTCCCGTCCCTACTTATTAGCGAGAGTATTTTATTGTGATGCTTGTGCTTTGTCATATACTTATGGGAAAACTTTGAATTCTTCTCACCTTCCCTTAGCCATTGAATTTTTTTAATTTTGTCTCGATAACAACTATTCTTGTTTCCTTCTTTGTTCTAGTTTGTTTAGAGTAATGCCCTCCTTGAGTACTAGGTCCTCTGAGCTTCCTTCTATAATCTTTTTTTGCTAGATCTCCTGCATCCTGCCTTCCAAAATTTGTTTTTCTTTAAAAATATATTCAAACTCCTTTTTATTCCATAGCCTAATCTTTGTTTTAATCTCCTTTAATTTCAACTAAACAATGTGCATTTTATTTCTACCTTTCATCTTAATTTCCTCCCACCATGATCTTGCTTTTTCCACGAAATTTGAGCCTTGGAGCCAAAAAAAAATCGAATAGAAAGGGGTAGTTTTTTGAGGCTTCCTTTAGGTCTATCTCAAGGCGTACATGCCAATGTTCTGAGCCTAAACAAGGAAGAATTGTTCTCTCAACAAAAATGTCCTTCTCCATCGCCTCCTCCAAGACAAGGAATATTTCTAACCTACTAGCAACTTGGTGTTTTCCTCGTTTGCGTTTATTCCAAGTAAAAACTCCATCGATAGTTTGGATGTCAACTAACCTAAAAAAATGAATAGACTCCACAAAAGAATTAGATTTAGAATCTAATATCATTTTTCCTCCAATGACTTTATTAAGTTGAAATCTGCCCCAACGATCCACAACGAGTCTTGGAGAAACTTCTAAAGGGATTTTCGATTTTCCAATAATTGCTCCTTTTATTTGATGACATGAGGACCATATACTATCATCAGTTTAACCTTCTCCTTCAAACCAAGATATTTGAAACTTCCAGACAAAATCTCGGGGCAAACCATCTAGTCCTAAAAATCTAGCTCCAGTGGATTCCACAATATTTTTAATCCCCCTTGTGCTAACCCTAGCATCTGGGGCCATGACATTGCAACCCTTCCAAAATTTACCACTTATTTCCTGGGTTTTATCCATCGAAACCTTAGTTTCCTACAAAATAACCAGGGTTGGTTTCTCTAGGTTTATCCTTTCTCTGAAGTATCTATGCTCCCCTTTGCTATATATAATCTTCATTGAGTCAGATTTTGGGAGGAGGGATAGACCTCTAAGAGAGTCATTACTTGACCATAATTAATTAGGTGTTATCTCATGTTTTGAAGGGCTTATTTCGTTGTTTTGTGCCCTTTCCGTTTAACCTACTTAGCCATTAGTTATTTACCTTCGTCTTTAACTCTCTCCAAAACTTATAAACCACTACCATTCACACGAACCTCCTTGACTTTTCCAATGCAAACAAACCTATGCATATAAATCCTTATAGTTTACGGGAAGCTCTGACAAGTCCTGTTGCGCCCAACTATTGATGAGAGTCACAAAAATTCCTCTTCCTCTCTAAGAGATCCAATGTACTCCCTCATGAAGGTCACAACTTCACCAATAATAAGCAATTTAAGGAAGCATTCTAACTTTGGGTCCTCTTCTAAGGTTTTTCTTTTCATGGTTTGTTTATCTCTCCAAAGTGGATTCCATCATATTGGTGTCTTCAGGTAATGCAAACTCTTGGGTCATGTCTTCAAAAATTGTAAAAGCATTTTATTCATCCATTTTCTTTTGTTGTTGCTTCAGATTTTATGCCCTAGGGTTTCAACGTCTGCTCATAAATCTAATGAAGCCAACCATTAACTCATGTGGCCCCATCTCTTGTTGCTCCTTTTTCCTCAACATGCAGTCACAGAACATGTGACCATGCTCATGGCATTGATGACACCTAAATGGGACATGCTCATAATCCAAAGGTTGCAACCAAACTTCATTTTCATACTCCAGATGAATAGATTCCAAGAGGGGTCATGAGATGTTCATATACACAATATTCTTGTGTATGACATGTTATACCCTCTTTTGGTTGCCTCCGAGGCTTTCACAAATTTCCTATGGAGTTGTTGATGCCTTCTAGATTTCCAGAATCTAAAAGTCTGTTGATAGAGAATTGAGCTTGACCCATACTTGAGCAGCCAAAAATTCTTCCTTTTCTGGATTAAAACACTCTCTCAAGTTTCTCATGTAAGGTCAATCTTATTCATAATGTAGGTTCCTCCCTTAAACACCATAATTTTATCCTCTAGATTGGAAAAAATCACCGTAAAGAACCCTTTCGAGCCGAGCCTTAGGTCCACCTCCTCTTTTAGCTGCTACTTTAGTTGAATCCAGTTCTCAATTTCCTTCTATGTCGATCACCCTTCAACAAACTTACAAATAAAGGCACGATCCTTCATCCATCTTCGATGCTCCTCCAAACTATTTGTGGGGATTACAAATTTCGGGTTCTTTATCATCCTGGGAATGCATCTTCCCCTTAGCTTAGATGGTCATTGTGCACCTAAAATTGGGGTATGCCTAGTGTTCCTACTACCCCCACGATTGACAAAACCGCCAAAACTCCTATATTGGTTACTGGATCCTACCTTGTTGTAAGAGAGGTTTTCACCCTGGAAAACTCATGATGACCTCAAAACCTTAAGAAATAACGACTCTTTAGATCCCAAATAAAAAATTCTCCACAAATTTAACCAAATTGTATACAAATCTCAAACTCTCATTTAAATATATATATAGTTATTATTATATAAATTTAAATTGAAAATATTTTAAATATAATAAAAAAAATTATATAATAAATAATAAATAATATTTTGCAAATCTTATTATTTATATCAAATTCAGTTACACATATTTACAACCATATTTTCCCATGACCATATAAAACACACTTATTTTACCTCGTGATATCCTTCACACAACCTTTTAATTTGCCCATATAGATTTCGTGTTATCCTTCACACAACCTTTCAGTTTGCCCAAATAGATTTATCCTTCTCACAACCTTTTAATTTGCCCAAATAGATTTCGTGTTATTCTTCACACAACCTTTCAATTTGCCCAAATAGATTTATCTTTCTCGTATAGTATAATAATTTTTTTTTAACCACATGGTAAATTGGTAGCTGCCAGTCCTAATCTATGGGAGACCTAGGATCAATCCTCGTAGCTGCCTCTACACTAGGAGTACATGCCTCTACACTAGGAGTACATCTAACTATTTGTAGGGATTGGGGAATCTGCCCCTTTAGCTATCACCACAGCAGGCCAGTGTACTCAATGAGATTTGAACTGGTACATCTTTAATTGCAGTCTCCCAAACTTCGCCCAAAACTCAATGAGATTTGAACTGGTACATCTTTAACTGCAGTCTCCCAAACTTCGCCCAAATAAACTTGCCGCCCAAACTTCGCCCAAATAAACTTGCCATCAAACCACAGATCACTGTACCCCGTATAATAATTACTTACTAATTAGTAATGATGTTAATTAATAGTTTACGACATCTCTCCTAATTCTTTAAAGATGTACAATCCAAACTATTTATAAACCAGGTTTATGATTACGGATGAGTGTTTTATATTACTTTCTATAAGTGGTATAAATTAAGCGTAGGGAAAAGATTCTATAAATTATTAAGTTTATCTTTTACTTTATAAGCGCGTGCAAACGAACAAAATATCATGAGGGCCTCTATCTTCGCGGGACCCAAATGTGACGACGAGATGAATCTTACCCGCCTTAAAACAAAAATAGAAAAATATGAATGTGGCTTTAAATAATGGATAAATCCAATAAATAAGATGCTCGATGGACATAATTGTTCGAACGTGACACGGAGAGAGAACAGATTCGCGGTCTTCATGTCAATCTAGTAAAAGAGGCGAATAACAATTTTCTGAGAATCACTTTGTTCGAATTTTATATAGTAGGTTTCCTAGTTTGACCAAATTAAAAGAAATTGACGGAGATTTTATAGATTTTTGCTCGATACATCATTATCTCATACACCATTGAGATTGGATATGATACCTTAATGATTCTTACGAGAACATGACCATCTTGGCACGATGGTGATGGTAGAAGAATGAGTAGCAACTACAATGATGTAAAATTTGGTAAATGATAATGTATTATTAATGCTAGTGTATATTTTTTAATTAATTATGGTGATTATTTTTTATCGTAGATTCAAGTTACTAAAAAGTTTAATGACAAAGTAAATTGTTAATTTTATAATTAGATTTTCTAATAATCTTAATTTATAATTAGGTTATGGTCTAAAATAATGACTACATGTTATAAAAGTTTTTTTTATTGACATGGTAAGGGAGCTATAAACTTAGTTATCATTGTAAGAAATTTTTATGGTTTTTATTTAGACGTAACAAAAGTAATTACAAAAATATAATATTAGGATTTTATGAAGGTTTGGATAGTTCTATTCAATGGTTATCTTTCTTCAAGTCTTTCTATTATTTTTTTAGATGCTTGAGAATTTAAGTTCTTCAAATATAAAGCAGTACCTATTTATGATTAAAATAAAAAGTATATAAAAAATAATGTTTTTATAATCTAATAGTTGTGGCTAATTTCAATCTTAAATCACTAGCATAAATACATAGATATTTATCCAAGTTAAAGTTATTAGAAGAAACATTATCAAAGTTTTTGGAATCAAGTAAACCTAATATTCCCAATGCATCACTAAGGGTTTTTAGAATCAAGTAAACCTAATATTCCAATAAGAGATTAAGCATTTTAACTTAGTTCAAGACTTACGACATATAGTATGTATGTGAGCTATGACATATAATATGTATGTGAGTTAAAATTGGGGTGACATGGCATTATAAAAAGGCTTGCACATTTCTATCAACTAATGCTCTTAAGTTATAATGTGTGTCCATATATTAGTGTCAAAGATGAACTTTAAAATTTATATATATTTGTCCTACATCTATTATGATTCAAGGGGGTCAAATCTTTAGAGGTGTAAACATTTCCTCTAATTTTTTAAATGAAAAAAGCTCTTTCTTCCATGATAAATTTGGAATTCAGATGAATTTACAATTATGATTTCTTTTATTCAACATTGAAATATCTTTTTTAAATGTTACATGTCAACTTCATGTTGAGAATGGAAGGAATTATACACCTCTCTTACATAATAATAATTTTTTTTCCTTCAACATATTGTTGAAATGTTTTAACCATTTGCTTATTTATTTTAAATCTTTTAATTACTTTATATATATATATATATATATATATATATATATATTTCATCCTAAAATATTTGATTTAAAGTAGAAATTGAAGTATTTTATTTATAATACAAATTTGAAATATTTTTTTGAATATCACATGTAAATTCTATGTTGAACATGGAAATTACACGTCCCTCTTACTAGGATGTAAAAAACACATAGGAAACTTTTACTTTCAATTATATACTTTACTTAAGTGAATCTCTCACTATATAGAGAGGGGATACAAAATATTTTATTTGATTCTTGAGACGTTTCAATCTAGGTCTAACCTACTTTAATAAGTGCCAAATGCCATTGAATTTACAAACCATACCATGCGCAAGTAATAATCCTTCTCATTATTAATCTAAGTTGGTGCCATCTAAGTCTTAGCTACTTTAACAAGGGCCAAATGCCATTGAATTTACAAATCATGGTATCCCTAAGTAATAGTCGTCCTCATCATTGATTTAAGTTGGTGCCAAATTCAAAAATAATGATATGTCTACTTTTTCCAAAAAAGCAAATGGTATTAACCTTCTTAGTTATCAAAGGGGAACATTTGGCAAAGTTGAGCTTAATAAGAGTGGTTGAACTATATTGGGTAATGAATATAAGAGGGTAGCCATGAAACAAAATGTTTTGTTATTTGTATCCCATTTAGAGGTGGAAATTTTTTAACTCCTAGATGAGGAGTTTGGCCCTCTTTCCATAAAATTTCCATGTAAAAAACACATAAGGTACAAAGTTGCTTCCTTAAAGACATTTTAATTCCTTAATTTGCAATTCGATCTTTTAATTACTTACTATTGAAGATAACCTTTGCTCCATGGGAAGTTCTTCCTTGATATTGAAATATTTGACTTAAGATGAACAATGCAGATTTTGTATTCATGATTGATGTTTATTTTTAAGTGTTATTAATATATTTAAATGTCATCTAGAAATCCCATATTAAGAACTTTTTTGTTACTTTCATTTTACTTTAATATTATAAATGTAAATATATAAAATTGATATAATATTTGACTAAACATTGTTTTTTTTTAAATGCCACATGTCAAGCACTGAGGAAATTACATATCCCTCTTATACTAGGCTAAAAAAGTGTCTTTTTGTGCCATAATATTTTTTTTACTTTAACATATTATTGAAATATTTTAACTATATATCTCTCTTATTTTACTTTCAATTGTTTGAGTGAGCCTAATGGTTAGGAACATGTGTTTCCCTCTAAGACATTATAGGTTAAAATCTAAAGGGGGGTAAAATATGCACACTTTCATAAACTTTAGTAATTCTCCTACAAATAAGAGGTATTTTGGATCTCATATGACAAATAAGAGGTATTTTGGATCTCATATGACAATTTGGTGTCTGGCTTGGCTATGAACTTGAAATTAGATTATTATTCTCTCTCTCTCTCTCTCTCACACACACACACACACACACACACACACACACACACACACATTTGGCAATTCTCCCACAAATAAGCGGAAGTTTGGATATCATATAACAATAGATTATTATGATCTTTCTTTCTCTCTCTCACACACACACAAACATGTATGCACACCTTCATAAACTTTAGCAATTCTCCCAAAAGTAAGAGGTAATTTGGATCTCATACGAAAATTTGGTGTATGGCTTGGCCATGACCTTAAAATTAGATTATTATTCTCTCTCTCTCTCTCTCTCACTCACTCATACACACACCCCACTTGTGTGTGTGTGAGTGAGAGAGAAAGGGAGAGAATAAAAATCTAATTTTAAGGTGAAATTTTTATTTTCATTTTTTTCTCTTTCTATATCTATATCTATATCTATATATATATATAATATAAAATTTAAGGTGAAGTTTTTCCTTTCATTTTCTTTATATATATATATATATATATATATAGAGAGAGAGAGAGAGAGAGAGAGAGAGATGATTATCAATTAATTTTGTTTTCGGTGGTTGGGAGGAATGATTGTTATCCTCCCCAACCAATTTCGATTCTGGCAAGTGACGTGTTGAGCTCATATCCAATATATACAATTGTAACCTCCAAAAAGGATCTAAATCTATTCTAATTTAACAAGGACCAAATGCCATTGAATTTATAAATCATGCCACGTGCCAAATAATAGTCCTCCTCATCATTGACCTTGGTTTGAGCCAAATTCAAGATTAGCAATGTCTACTTTTTCTACATAAAGAAAAGTGATGAGAACTTTCTCAGTTATCAAAGGGGATAGTTAAGAAAAGTTGGGCTAGGAGTGGTGTTATCATTATATTGGAATTTCCTTGAATATAGGAGGGTATCCCTAAACAAGGATGTTTTCTTTTTGGTATCCCATTTAGAGATTGGAACTTTATAATTACTAAATGGGGAACTTAACCCATTTTCCATAGAATCTCGAAATAAACAATTATAAAATTGTTTCCTTCCTTAGATTATAATCCCTTAACCTGCAACTTCATATTTAATTACTTACTACTAAAGAGAAACCTTTATTGGAATATGGGAAACCCTCTCTGGATTTGAATGTTATTCTTGATATATTTAAGGATTCATAAGGTCTATTTTCAAAGAAAGTTGTTTCCTAATTAGGGACTTTACAAAGATATGAAATAGAAATACCCATTTTAGATGGAAACTACTTTAAAGAATTTTATCATATAGTTGTTTTACAACCATTCTATGAATCACTCTTTTATTTTTTAATCTTACAAAAGCTTCATTTGGATCCCTTGATGAAGGATGGAGAGTCTTCTTGAAATATTGAGACGTTTCAAAACTCATACACAATTAGAGTCTTGAAAATTTAACTACAACTACAAAAGACTCATTTTGTCGACTTCTTATTACATTGCCTTGCATCATGCAACTTTCCCTTTAGTGTTTGAAACACAATTTCTTAGATGGAGAAGAATTCTATTTTTGAGTAATGGAAAACATGTCCTAGGTTGGTGTTGGATTCAAGACTAGCATTATGTCTACTTTTTCCCCATAAAAGAAAGTGATAAGAACTTTCTCAATTATCGAAGGGGAGAGTTAGACAAAGTTGGGGTTAAGAGTGGTGTTAGATTTCATTGGGATTCCCTTGAATATAGGAGCACATCCATGAAATATAATGCTTTATTCTTGGTATCCCATTTAGAGATTGAAACTTTATAACTGCTAGATGGGGAATTTGGTTGCTTTTATGTAGAGTCTCCATGTAAACAATACATAAGGTGCAAAGTTGTTTCCTTTTGTATTTTGTAATCCCTTAGTTTGCCACTTTATATTATTGATATTTTAATTACTTATTGAAGAGAAATATTTGTTGGAATATGGGGAACCCTTCCTTGATTTTAATCTTCTTATGGGATTCAAAAGATCCACTTTTGAGGAAATTGATTTCTTAGTTAGGGACTTCACAAAGGTATGAAATATCTCTTATAGATGAAAATTTCCTTAAAGAATTTTATCAAATAGTTGATTTACAAGTATTCAATGACTCACTTTTTTTTTTCTTAATGAAGTTTCAATTAAATCCATGATGATGGGTGGAGTGCACTCACACTCAAAATGTTGGAATATTTCAAATCTCCTTATAATTAAATTCTAGAAATTTAAATATTACTACAAAAAGAGTCTTTTTATTGACTTCTTATTACATTGCCTTTCATCTCACAATCCAACCTTTCCTTTTTTGTTTGAAATAAAACTTCTTGGATGGAGAAAACTTCTATTTTAGTCATGGAAAACATGTCCTTCTGCAATAATGCTACAAGTTTGGACATTTGGAACAATTTTATTGACTTTGTTCATAATGTTGAGAGGAGCTTAGTACCATGAAATGGTTGCAAAAGCACATGGTGCCTAGTGACCAATTAGGTCCCATATTTGGAGACTTCCAATCTCTTTAACCTTATAAGCAGCCATAATGACAAGAAAATGATGAGTGGGGATAGTAAAATAAGCTCCTTACAATACAAACAAACCGTCCATTGAATTTGTAGCTATGAGATAGATGTAACTAGCATAGCCATATAAATTAAATGATTGGTAAAAACTGATAGACATCAATCCATGATAAGCTTAAAAACGCCGACTTCATGCCACAAACCACATTGCTAAGATTTAAAAATCATAAAAATTTCACTAAATTATAACTTTATTTTACATTATTATTATTATTATTGGGCCTAGAGGTGCTCTACAACCCAATATGGGGTAGATGTCAAGCATAAATGTTTAACATTTAACATTTAACAAATTTAATCTAATGTCAATATCAGCCGGGCAAATGTGTAGGCGTAAAAGTTCAACATTTAACACAAATATGACTAAATTTAAAATAAAATAAAACATTAAAATAATAAATAATAAATAATAAATAAAAAGTTAAAAATAATACAAATTCGGATGCATGTAAACATTTAAATTTTGGGTCAATTAATAATAAAAATTTAAAGTTAAAGTAAATTTGTTATATTTGAAATTTTTATTAACTTGTGAATTGGCTTTGTTACCATACTATGGACCAATACCATGGCTTGAGAGAGAGAGAGAGTGTGCTTGAGGGGTGAGTTTGAGGGAATAAGAAAGAGACACATAGTTAAAATTATACATAGTATATAATATTATATAACCGGCCTAGATCCATCTTAACCCCCAATATGGATCAAATCTCTCAAGGTTCAAATATTTCCTCAAGTTTTTGCACTAAAAGAAGAGGTTTGGACTTCGAGAGATTTGATCTCTCGAGGTGCAAACCTTTTCTCAAGTTTTGCATTAAAAAAGAGGTTTGCACCTTGAGATTTGATGCGTCGAGGTGCAATCCTTTCCTCAAGTTTTGCCCTAAGAAAAAGAGGTTTGCACCTCTAGAGATTTGATCCTTTTGGGCGCTTGATAGATCTGGGGTTAAGATGGAATTGTGCCACCTCTAGAGATTTGATCCCTCTGGGCGCTTGATATATCCGGGGTTAAGATGGATCTAGGCTGGTTAATTATAAACAAAATTGTTATATGTGTTAAACATATATAAATTTAAAAAACATGTAATAAATTTTTTAACCATGGAGATTCTTAACTTATAAATAAGTTTTGTTACAATATCATGGGCCAATACCATGATTTATCAAGACCACATGTCCAAAAACTCATAACTTATTTCATATTACACTTTTCCATATGATGTTTTTTTTTAATTAAGCAATTTAATTAAAAGTGCAGAAAGGGTATAACTATTTTTGAGATAAATATCAACCTTAAAATACTTATGACTAATACTTAAAACATTCTATGAAGAAAGTCCTATTATTCTATTATTGATAATTAAATTAAAATTCTAAAAGTCCTATTTCAAAATAGACATACCTATAAATGGTAAAACAATATTATTGATAACCTTTTACTTCAAACCCTACATATATAGTAACTCTAAAAATATCACACTTTCCTCCCAAAATATAAATTTGAATACTTTTTTTTTTTTTTATTATTATGGTTAAATTTTGGAAACATTTACCTAAACATAATAAACAACTAGTTTTTGTGCTACTTCATATACTTCATTTTTTATTTAACGGTCCAAAGTATTTACCCATTTTTATTGGGTCCAACCCATTAAGAAGGACATGTTGTAAAATAAAATAAAAATAACCCCATGTTAAAATAAAAGTCTTACCTTATATTTTTTTTAACCAATTTTTGTTGGATAGTTAAGGTAACTTTCAAATAAAAATAAAAATAACCCTATGTTAAAATAAAAATTCTATCGTTGTTTTTGTGCTCTAAGTTTATGAAAACCCATGGTATTCATGTGGAATATAGCCTATCTAAAGGGAGATTAAACCAACCTAGAATCTATCAAGTGTCAAGAGGAATCAAATCTCTTGAAATGCAAATAGCTTAAGATGCAAAGGGATTTGATCCCTTTAGGCCCCATTGAATCCATAGTTAAGATGGATCTAGATTGGTCACCTACTATGAATCCATAACTATATACTCTATTTGAAATTTGCCTAAATTGATGGGAGATAACAAACTATATATATATATATATAGTCTAACTTATAGATGAAATGACTTTTTTCACGACATTTTTTTCTAGTTAATTTAAACCAAAATTTAACTTGAGTTTAAGTTTTTTAATCTGTATAATTTGAGTGCCCTATGTGTTTTTCAGGGTGCCTAATCTATTTATGCATTCAAAAATGTATGTCTAGTTTAAATTGTATCGCCAAATTCTAGTGAAAAAGACCATGAAGTTAATGATTTGTTTATTCCTATCTCTTTATGCAAGAATTAGAAGTTATAATAGATAATATTCTTATCAAAAAATCGTTATAACTTGTCTAGATCCATGTTAACTCCGGATCTACTAAACGCTGAGAGCGATCAAAATTTCTTTTCACTTTAAAAGAGGTTTTCACTTTAAGAGATGGAGTTAAGATGAATTTAAGTGGTTTAATTATTAACTATAATTATAATTATTATTTTGATGGTTTAATTTCCCCTTATATTCTACATGAATACCATGAGTTATCTTAAACCTAGAATACCATGAGTTTTAAAATAAAAAACAACGGGTAACTTGATAGAGTCAAGTTTACCTTAACTACCCAACAACAAATAATAATAATAATGTAGAATTTTCATTTATATATATTTTTTTCATTTACTGGTTCACGGATACCAGAGTTCTACATCCAGGGTTTTGGTTCACGGATACCTGAGTCAGTGGGTAGCCACTACCTCCAGGGTTTTTTAACACTAAGGGTTTTGGTTCACAGATACCCGAGTCAGTGGGTAGCCGCGTCAGTGGGTAGCCGCTACGTCCAGGGTTTTTTAACACTGAGGGTTTTGGTTCACGGATACCCGAGTCAGTGGGTAGCCGCTACGTCCAGGGTTTTTTAACACTAAGGGTTTTGGTTCATGGATACCCGAGTCAGTGGGTAGCCGCAGTCTAGGGTTTTTTAACACTGAGTGGACGCCACTAGAAGGGCATCAACACCCCTCTGGCCTATTTACTGACCTAACCCCAGTAACCCCAAGAGCTTTCGGGATTGTGACCTCCCATTCGCGAGACACTTGATTTGACCGATTGAGTTAACTCTTGGGGCTTCATTTATATTATTTTATTTTGAAGTTATTTATATTTATATTATTTTTGTTTATATAATTGGACAGGAGAGGATAGAACATTACAACATTTCCTTCCATACTAGATTGGAGCACAAAAACTCTTTTGTGAAATATGAGATGCATCATCCATTACCAATTAAAAACTAAATAATAAAAAAGATTTCCACACATCCATAACAAAATTTACTTAACTAATTAATAAATATATTTGAATTCATCTTTTGTGATTCATATGATGAATGTTGAGAGTTTTTTTGGTAAAAATCATACAATGAAACTAGAAGTCTACTTGTTTCAAACTATCTAGTGTGGTTCATCTTCAGGACAGGATGAAGAACCATATCATGGCATTAGATTAAATAGATGAAGAGATGTTTTCTAGCAGTTAGAATATAACAACTAGTTTTGATTAAAAATTATCATTAATTAATAAACATTTTTTTAATTAAAAAAGTAATAGATGGAAATTCGTTGTAAATAAAGAATTAAATTAATTTTATTATTATTATTA
The DNA here is from genome assembly GCA_000404065.3 of Pinus taeda. NCBI lineage: Eukaryota > Viridiplantae > Streptophyta > Pinopsida > Pinales > Pinaceae > Pinus > Pinus taeda. Next base: position 72,084 of record APFE031179070.1, on the reverse strand, counting down.
TTGTCAAATTTACTATTTTAACAATAAAACTCAAAAAATAATAATACTAAAAGGAGAAATAAAATAAATAAAAAAATAAACAAATAAAATAACAAGTTCAAATTTAACTATTCTAACCATAAAAGTAAAAAATAATAAGAAAATAAGAAAATAAAAAATAAAAATAAATATAATGATTAATTCAATTTTATTATTTAAATCCAAAAATAAAATAATATGATAAAAATAATAAATAAATAAAGAAAAAATAAAATAAAGAAGAAATAAAGGAATACTAGAAATTTTGATTAAAATAAGTAATAAAATAAATAAATAAATAAATATTATAAAAATTTAGGAATATAACGTAGGGATCCAACAACTGCTATAGACTTCCTTTCAATTTCCAAGGCCTAGTTAAACGTAGGGTGATGAAAATGATCAATGTGATGGCTTGTCTTCTCTACATGTGCTGCCAAAGGGGAGGAGGAGACCTTCCATGTTTGATGTAGCTGCGTGCTCAAGAATCCTTTGATTAATCGAGTGGCCACTTTCAGAAATATACAGAGTCGAGCAAAAACAAGAAATGACCTAAACACCTTTCTGATCATTTAAAATAAATTCTAATATAATATTTATATAAAATTAAAAATATAATAAGAAATTATTAAAATCTGAACATTTAAACTGACTCCTTTATATTAAAAGATATTTATATTATATATTTAAACCGTAAATACCATTCCAATTAAAATAAGTTCAGCCTGATTCTAATACCATTCAAGTTCTTTAAAAAATGTCTCGATGACCTCGAGGAAACTACAGCTGCAAATATTAGGACTCCAATTGACATATTTGAATCCGTTATGAATTAAGCCAGCGACACGTGTCCCCATTAACAATAACAATCACAGAACGTGGTTTGAAAAACACTCGAGATATCGAGATCTGGGGTTTCATGAGATGGTTTGAAGAGCATTATAAAAACAACGGGCAAGCTTTTTATTAAAAAAGGTAGGACCCGTTTACGGTGGAAGAGTTTTTCTCTCCACATTCCCGGTATGAAACGATTGGATAACGAAATCCTTTCAAAATACAAAGACCACTAAGAGCCGAGATCCCGTAGATTGAAGGCTTTGACGACTGACCAAGCGTCTAATCAGGTTGCAGGTAAATGTTTGAGCCTATTTTGTCATCATTATGGTTCAAACATTTCCATAGTTAACAGTAAAGTAATGGACGGCTGATTGCAACAGGGAAATTTGGCCTAACTCATCCGACACCTAAATAAAGATGAGACTATTTTGCAACCTGAAATACGTTGGTAAAAGTAAGGTACCTGTACTTTTACCACAGGACCTGCGCAGTCAACTTCTACCCGACACTGTGCATTTGTCTTTTTGTCCTTTTACGCTATATAGTAATGAGAGTAATTTGGCACAGTCAAATAGTACTTACACACTTACTTTTAACTTTTGCGGTAAAGAAGATTACATGCGATTGTTCGTGGATAGGCGGTGCACAGCACAGGGGCTACGGAGATCCGGTTTGCCTGCTGAAAAGGCGACAAATAAAGAGGCGAGCAACGGCGGAGAGCTCTTTAAAGCACATCGCGAAAACCGGCAAAGCCGGTAGAATTGAATCTTAGCTAGGTTCGTAAATTTAATGGCAGGATTCAACGGTGATGTCATGTCGCAGAAGACCCCCAGACACTTACATTCTCTCTGCTTCGGCTCCACTGAGAATGAATTTGACTTCCAGTTTAAAAACGGTATTCCTGTACATTGCCAAGCATTTAGGTTCCAGGAGATTCGAACACGCGACCTTAATTGCTCCAAGATATTATTATTATTAAAATATAAGACTATTATCTTTATTTGTGGCAAGAAATTAATTATGCCAAACATTTAGAATACACGGATTCTGTTCAGGTGTATCTTTCGGGGGAATTGAAATTAAGACCTGTGGTTGCAACCCGGCCGACAGAAAGATTTTCTGTCTAATTTGTTTCAGGTACCACCGGCTCCCAGAATGTTATAATTTTACAAAGCTCTGACGAAATTTTAGTGGACCGTAGCAACTGAGGATTATTTAAGAGGCAATTCTCATGTTTAAAGATCACGTGAATTGGCAGATTACGGCAAAGGTGAATCATCTGCTGTATGTGTCGGACATTTGGAACGGATTTTGTTTTGTTTGAGGTTTTGCAAGTGAATCTTCAAGAATGAGGTTAAGTATTATTGTATGTGTCCAAAACGTTCGGGTTCTACATAAAAGACATGAGCTATTAAATTAATTTTGTTTTTCTGTTTTCGCAGGGCATTTGGACTCTGAATATTTCAGAAGTATAGAAAGATTTTTTGAAGGAGCTGAAATAATTTCTTTAGAACACTCTTGTGCTTCAAGACAATGACAAATGGCAGAATGTGACGACGGTCTACGGTATGTTTGGAACAAATATTGTTCTGTTCTGGTCTTTTTAAGATTTTGTAACCAAATATACGTTAAATGTTATCGATTAGGCTAATAACGTTACGCGTTATATTATTCGCAGGCGGTGAAATTGTCAATAAACAGTATGTTCGGTTTCTTTCTTCCTTTTAATGGCAGGGTATTTGAACCCTGAATCTTTAAGAAGTGCATAAAGATTCCTCGAATGAGCTGAAAGAATCATCTCTAGGGTGATAGTTTTGTTTAGGACTGCTGTTAAATACTAAAATTTAAAGGTTATTCTCAGAAACAGTGCAGGAAGATGAACTTTACTTTTTTAAGTTTCACTTACACCCGACACTATTACTGATATTCAAGCTAAGATTCTGTTTAATAAATTTTATTTAAACCTGAAGCAAACTTTATACAGATTCATGCAAACAGGGTCTAATTTGGCACATTGCTAGTGATGTCTCTCGTCCGGTGTGCTTCTAATGAAGTATATTAACCCGATGTCGCTAACAGGGCCTTATTTGATATCTTCTACTCAAATTCACTGTTGAACTTTCTTGAAACTGAAATTTCCAAAGCAGACATATATAACTACTTTGAGAGCTAAATCTAGACAAAGAAAATCAGAGTTTGGCCTAGCTTCTTACAGTAATCTGTTAATGGATGTGTTAAGCCCAAAATTTGACTGGAGACCACCTCACATTTGTGTGTTATGTCTGACAGTGTAAAGCAGATATTGGTAATATGCTCTGAAAATAGGACTCTCAAAGTAGCTCTTGAGGGTCATGCAAAGTGTGGTCAATTTGCTGACACTTCCTTCAAACTAAAGCTTAACAGTCTCCAGTGGAAATTCCTTCCAGTGCTCATCTTAATGAATTTCTCTGTTGATTGCTGAAATGATCAGGCAGTTCAACAAGGCAACGTTTTCTTTTGCATATGTTGCAAAAGTGTCAAATGAGTAAAAGAATAGTCTGCATAAACTAATGACCTGAATGACGTGCTTATCACCATCCTACTAAACAGCTGAGTGTCTTGAGGATGAAAAAATGTCGAGGGGAGAAAATCATAGAAATCACAGCTTAAAACCATCTGGGTCCTGTAATCCCATGCATGCAAGACAAACATGTTTGTGAATAATTGCAAGACCTAGTTGATTGAATTACTAAACCTAGCTGATTGGATCACTGATTTTTTTCCTCAGGATTGGATCACTAATTGTTACCATCAACAAACAAAAAAACGAATACAAGATCCTTGTAAAGATATGGTATTTGACAATTTAAACACCAATGATAGACCAGAACAACTGAAAGGAGACCTTACAAACATCTAATTTAATGCACTCCGATTAAATCAACAGACACTCATCATGGTCACTGAGCCAGGCAGGTGGATTAATCAAAGATGAGTAAATAGCAATGCACAGATTTTTATTAATGTCATTGTCACAAACTGATATTAGTAATTGATTGGCAAACTGATTCTGACACATATTTCGTAAAGAATTACAATGGTAAAGTACCCAATTTCTTAGTTGATTTACAAATATAATAGATTAGTAATGTAACAACAAACATTAAGACATTTGTTTTGGTTTTGTATCTGTTTTAAATCAATAGGGACACTTGGGAAAAATCCCATGTGGCCTAGAATCTTTGGTTTTGGATGGGGGCTTGATGAAAAATTTAAAGATGCAAAGATTTTGGTGCATAAGGATCAATGGCGGATGGTTCAAGTCTTCTACAGGCCTTTCAAGATCAATCCATTGAAGGATAACTTTATCACTTGGAAGGGAGAAGTCTAGGTTTTGTCGTCCTCCTTCCTTGTTGTTTTGGTGATAACTTGGTACCATGCTTTGTCTTTCTTTATGATTCCTTTGTTGAAGTATTTTCATCAAGTCATAGTTGATTTTGGATGGTGAAGGTTTACCATTGATGGTTCCCTTCTTATAGATCTCGAGTTCATTATTGATGTTAATTGGGTGAGGGATTATTCTTCCTCTTGGTTCAAACCCTAATCCTTGAAGAAATTAGGACAAACTTTGGAGAGCTTCTTCTTGATCTTATGCCATTTGATCCACTTTGACTTCATTTATCTAGCTGGATTTGGCACTAATTTCTATGTCCATCCATCACTTATTCTAAAAAAGCCTAAAAACTCGAAAACCATGTTTTACTAAGACTATTCTCAACTTCACTTCGTGCTTCATTGCTTGGTCTTAGTAATCCTAGTAGGGACACCCTCCTTGACCTAGAGGAGAGCTGGCCTAAAGTGCAGAGGATAGGTTGCTGAGGTGATAGTGGCGACCTTCCTAGAGGTTTCCCCTCAAATTGTACCTTGTGGATTAGGGATTTCATCATCACGTACAATTTGGGCGGTATCAAGGTCTTGCTAAGAAAGAGGAGGTCTCAAGACCTAAGTACGTACACATTGGAAAGTTCCCAAATAGGACCACATTGCACCATGATCATTCTAACTAGCGATATATATGCTACCCTCACACATAGAGACCCTAGAACACCTTCATTTAGTTGGCCAAGTGCATGAACATTGGGGAGAGTCACAAATCATTGCCCTACAATTTGATGTTATAACCCGTTTCTTATCATTCCTTGTTGCCAAAAGATGGGCTCAAGCCTTTTGGAGCCACTCCATTTGAAGTTGCATGACATTCTCATCCAAATAAATCTTCTATATAAGGCAGCATATCTCTTTATGGCTCTCAAGGCTGCAATTGTTTGTTAACAGATTGGAAATGAAGAATGAGTATTACCTCGAGTTGTCCATGCCATGACAAGAGAGTTGCTCTTCAGATCCAAAGTCTCATGTAGGAAAGCATGGCTGATTTGTAAAGTTCAAATGGTCTTAGAGAGGTCATGAACTTAAAGGTTGAGTTGCTCGGCTTGGTACATTCTATTTATTTTGGATTTTCCTTGGTCAATCATTTCAACCAGTGGAGAGGCCTTATTCCCTTTAACAAATTGTACCCATGAGCTATGGTCTTCCACCTGTCCATGAAGAGATTGCTAGTAAGTGTTGGTTCCCATGTTGGGTAAGATTCCCAATCTATTTCTTTTGAATTTCAGACATTGCTTCATGAAGGTGTTGAAGGTGTAGAACCTCATTCATTGGGGCTTGGGGTTTCTCAAATTTAATATTCCTTGTTGTTAAATATGTAATGATGTTCCCTTTCTCTTGCAATTGTTGTTGTGATATTAACACTAGTTCTTCAAAACCTGTTCCTATTTTCTCGAGGCGTGGGATTCAATTGTAGAGCATGCTATATTGGATACCATGTGTCTTGTACTTGTTGGACTAAGGGGTTTTTGAGGTATGTTGTTGGAATGGTGGGGAATCCATGGTGATCATGATTTTTTCCCTCAGTTGTTTATAGTAGCATGAAATATAAATCCACATGTGGAGGGGAGACTTCAATGTAGAATAAATCATTTATTATTAGGGTCAACTTGTGTACAATAAGGCCTATTTAATGCAACCAATCAATAAAAATAGAAGATCCCAATTTTTGCATAAGAACACCATAAATAGGGCCACAGGAAGTGACATGGATTGAACTTAAGAAGAGTTCAAGGTTTGCACGAGGTTATCATCGATGTTAACATGAGGGAAGAGTGGAGTGAAGATGTAGGTTGACATATGGAAGGCCAATGTGTTGGATGTAGATGGAGGTTGATGCAGGGTTGCATGGGCCAATGCGTTAGAAAATTAGAAAGGCAGAAAGGTTTTCTTATTCTTGATAATTACTTGTGATGTTTCTTGTTATTACGATTCTTTGTATTTTCTTTCTTTTAGTTCATCAAGCAATTACCAAAGTGGCAACACATAAAACAATAAACACCAGATGTAGGCTCATGCTAGGGAAAAACCCCCCTCAAGGGGAAAACCCAGTCAAGATAATTCTTCCTTTCAATAGTGTTCTTTGAGACTCTTCACCCTAGACCAAGACCAGACCTTCCCTCCACACCAAGTCAGTGTCCCAAAATTTCAACCTCTTTCCAGCAACTTCGTCTAGGCAGCAACTTACGGCAACTGACAGCTTCCGACAACAGTGAAATTTAGAAGACTTCGATCTCCCAATCCAGGACATGAAACAGAGAAAGAGAAACACCAAAATTTCGTTTTTCCTTCTCTCCTTAGACTTCCCCAAACTCGCATTCACTTCGGCTCTTCGACAACAGACTTCACACCTTTTCCCAACTACAAGAGATTTTCGCACTTCTTCCCTCTTGGGGTTTGATGTAATTCTACCCGAAAAAGGGAGTGGCAAATCGACCTTGAGAAAATGGGAACTCAACCTTTTTTAAGATATGAACTTGACCCCTTCAGCGATTTCTTGGAAAATGCACTTGGCCTTGGTAAGAATTTGGCCCTCAACAAATTCGAACAACTGAAATTTGATCCCACTTCAAAACTCCTCCAGGTGAGGAGAAATTCGGCGCACAAAATCAAGAACTCAACCTCCTATAGTTTCTATGATCTTGGCCTTTAGTAAGCGAAATTCAACCTCTCCCACAAGCAACTTGACCCAAATTAATTTGGCTTCAACAAAAGGGACTTGACCCTAGGGAAAATTTGAACACGGCTTCTCTGAGATAATAAAGTCGACCTCTTCAAAGTTATGGCTCTTAGCCCCTTCTTGGATAAATTGGAATTTGACCTCTTGCTAGATAGCAATCCGGCCCCATAAATTCAGTCAATTCGGCCCCTCCACAAGAAGAATTTCGGCCTCTGTGGGTGAACACTGGCTCTCTATCAATTCAGCCCCAAAGTTAAACAATTTAGCCCCCTTCAAGAACTCGACCTCCCTAGCAAGTGAACTCTTCCCGCGACAAATAAATCAACTCTAGATCACCTGCAAAATAAATTAACAATAAATCCGACAAAATGGAAATCCAATTAGGGTGGCAAGGAATTCCACCAAAATTGGGAAGACACTAGCTAAGGTGGCAAAAAGGGATCCACCGAAATTAGTGAGAGGATTTCACTTGAAACCCCCAATTTAAAACTTGCTTGAGCTTCTCTTCAATAACAATGAGAAATGATTTGATAAAATGCCCTGTAAATGAGCTTCTCTCTCACTTTATAATTTTTTATTGAGTTTTATCCAAGCTTCTACAACTTCTTTTATTTTATTATTTAGTGACCTGTTTGCCACCATTTTACCCTTTTGCCACCTATTTACAAAATTAGTAGTAATATCAAAATTTGCAAAACTTCTTAATTTCCCCAGTGAATTTTCTCTCTCACTAGCCTAAAAGAGACCATTAGGCAAGGGAAGCGAATGTCCTCAATGTTAGTTTTTGGTAGCAGTGGATATGTTTTCTAGTCTCTATGGTGCCTAAGAGGCTAAGGAACACAAGATATCCATAACCATAAAAAGTGTCGCAAGAAACACCTTAGAAATATCCCAATTAGATTAATTGACCACAATTAAATATTTCCCTAAGTCTATCTAAGGAAAAATGGTTAATTAAATTAGGTTAATTGAGGAAAATAGGTTTTGCTCTAGAGACTTCTAGAAAAGTCACTTGATGGGGTCAAGATGATCTTAGCCATCGTTTGTGATTAGATCATGGTTGTTGATAGCTCAACGAGAGATTATAAAGAGCAAGTCGGCGGGGTTGGAGAGAAACAACACTTGAGCAGTTCAACTTACCCAGTTGCAGTGATTTAGTAAGGGTGCAGTTGAAGCAGAGGGAGACACCAACAACGAGGTTTTAACAAAGATTTGAGAGGAGGATTTCGGAGAGGATTTCCCCATATTTTCTTGTGCCTTAGTGACAAGAAAGGAGGTTGATTTGATTTGCAGGAGGAGGTTGAAATAACAGTGCGACTTAGCCAGTGTGAGTTGCCTAGAGGAGATCGTTTCAGTTTGTTAGTGCCAAATCTATTGCTTGAAGATAGAGCAAGTGGGTTAGGGAAGTTGTTGGAGGCAAAACGACTTGCAAGAAGTGATTCTAGAGGCCGTGTGACTTTTTTTGGAGTAGTAGTGCGCATTTCTGTCAGGCAATGTGAATAGCCAAGAGGAGTGCGAGTTGGTTGGAAGAGGCTAAATCGAGTTGTAGAGGAGACTTTTGTGTCTCCAGATTATTTTGCCAGTGGAGATTATTATTTTCTAGAACTTTTCCATCATTAGGAAAGCAAATCATTGTACTCCTAAATTTATGAAGAATTAATAATAATAAAACCCTCATATGCTACACTAGTTTTCCCTTTGGGGTTTTTCCAGGGATAATTGTGCAAAAATATTGGTGTTAAAATTATTGTCTGCATGGATTATTTTCTCAGTTCCTGCATTTTATTTTCCGCAATATTTTTATTTGTGAAGAATTGCAGTAGTGAATTTATCGTTACCTGCTGTAAGTTAATTTACATAAGACAAATAAATTGCATTAGTTAGAATATAAATTTTCAGTTATTGCATTTGTGGAAATTTCACATGGTACCAGAGCAAATCTAGCACAAAGGGTTTTCCACAAAAGGGTTTTGCAGGAGTAAATTAGGACGACCAGGAAGAGAAAGCACATAGGGTTTTATAACCCAGTTTATCAATTTCTCCAGTGTATTTGAGCTTGCATATTTTCCAGAGATGGCCGCAACAGGATTCAAAGATCATGACAATTTGGATTTGTCTTCTAGGTTGGAAGAGGAATTCGATCTCATAGCTTGCCTCTCTAGCTCCACAGCCATAGGTGTCTGGTACATAGACAATGGAGTGTCAACACATATGATGGGGGTTAGAGACTACTTCTCTAGCTATAGGGAGGAGGAGATGGACTTCCAAATTCAGATGGGAAATGAAACAAAGTGTACTCTAGTTGTGAGAGGTACCATCAATATTTAGATGGAGTTAGGCAAGAACACTAGTGTTACAAATGTGTTGCATGTGCCAGGTTTTGGCATGAACTTGATTTCAGTTTCTGCACTACAAGATAAGGGATATGATGTCTACTTTGTAGGGTAGAAGGTGTTCATTAAACACCTAAGTTGTAAGAAGGTGAAGCAGATTGAAGTTCAAAGCAACAAGCTTTATAGGTTGCATCTTGATTCTCCAAAGGCACTAGTTAGCAACAGTAGTAGCAGTGGTAGAGACTTGGAAGAATTGTGGCATAGGAGAATGGGACATTTACACCATGGAGCACTTAGGATGCTCAGGGAGACTATGAACAGTGTTCCAGAATTAAGCACAGAACACGATGATGTGTGCAAGGGGTGCATGTTTGGGAAATTCGCTAAGGCAACTTTCCCAAGAAGTGACAGTAGAGCCGATGATGTGTTGCAGCTTGTTCATTCAAATATTTGTTGCCCTATGTCCACCAGATCTCTCAGAGGGTATGAGTATTTCGTCACCTTCATAGATGACTACTACAAGAAGACCTAGATCTACTTTTTGAAGATGAAGGATGAAGTCTTCAATAACTTCTAAGAGTTTAAGGTTCTTGTGGAGAACATAACAGGAAAAAGGATCAAGGTGATTCGTACAGACAATGGAGGGGAGTACACAAGTAGTGACTTCATGGGGTTCTGTGCGAAGGAGGGCATCAAGAGAGAGTGGACGACTCCATAAAATCCATGACAGAATGTAGTAGTGGAGCAGAAGAATAGGTTGATTGTTGGGACAACAAAGACTATGCTGTATGACCAGGATATGCTCAAGTTTCTATGGGCAGAGGCATGTAGCACAACGATGTACATATAGAACAGGGTTCCTCATAGAGCGTTGGGGAAGGTAACACCAGAGGAGGTCTTCATAGGGAAGAAACCAAAGGTTGGGCACTTCAGAATCTTTGGTAGTATAGCATACTGTCACATGTTGAATGAAAAACACACCAAACTTGATTAGATTGCAGAGAAGGGCTATTTCATTGGTTACAATGAAACGTCCAAGGCATACAACATCTATGTTTCGAGCAGCAGGAGGAATCGGAGGATCATCGTGAGACGAGACTTGAAGTTTCAGGAGGAGAAAGCCTTAAGGAGATCTCACGAGTTTCCAGTAGATGATCAGAGTGAGGCAGTAGAAGCTCCAAGGGCTGAGCAACAACAACAGGGACAACTGCAGGGACAACAAAACACGAGTACAGTCACTGGTACGAGCACTAACTTAGGTGCAAAGGGTCCTACGAGTGCTCAAAAAACGACGCGATTGGGGCAAGATGAGGAGCTTCAAGCTCCAACCATGACTAGTGGTAGAAACAACAAAGAAGTTCGTCAGACGCTGAAGGATGCGCAGGAGTTTGTGGGAATTCTTAGGATGAGCAAGAGAGTGTAGATAGCCAAACAGGTACAAGGTGTTGGTGATAAAGGTCATTCAAAAAGAACCTTCTAGTTATGGGTAGGCTGCACATCATCAAGTGTGGTAGGATGCCATGGTGGAGGAGTATAACTCCATCATGATCAACATTTATGGGAGGTCGTGCCTAGACTAGTAGACAGGGCAGTGGTCGGCACCAGATGGATTTGCAAGATCAAGTATGTCGCTGATGGTAGTGTAGAGAAGTACAAGGCAAGATTTGTGGCCGTAGGGTATTTGCAAAAGGAAGGGATTGATTACAAGTAGACCTTTGCACCAGTGGCTAGATATACCTCTATTCGAGCAGTAATATCTCTAGAAGCGCAAATGGGCTGGCAGATTCACTAGATCAGCGTCAAGACAACATTTTTGAATGGGGAGATAGAGGAGGAGTTGTATAACAAACAACCAGAGGGTTTGGAGACGCATGAGAGAGGCACACATGTGTGCAGACTGAAGAGAGCGCTATATGGGCTCAAACAAGCTCCCAAGGCATGACATGGACAGATTGATAGCTACTTGCAGTAGATGGGCTTCGTGAAGAGTGAAGCAGACTCCAATCTCTACTATCTAATGGTTGGAGGTGAGCCACTCATCCTAGTTTTGTATGTGGATGATCTCTTCTTGATAGGGTCATCAGGGCTCATAGAGGACAACAAGAGGGACTTGGCATCATAATTTGAGATGAAGGATTTGGAACTGATGCACTACTTTCTAGGCATGTGGGTGTGACAAATGGGCGGGGAGATCTTCCTTGGGAAAGGGAGATACGCTATGGAGATCCTGAAGAGGTTAAGGATTGAGGATTGTAGACCCATGTCCACGCCTATGATTACTATCTAGAGGAAGGTAGATGCATTGGAGGATGAGGATGTGGACCCAACCTTGTATAGGCAGCTCATAGGATCTCTTATGTATTTGGTCAACACAAGGCCAAACATTTGTTTCACGGTCAATACTCTCAGTCAGTTTATGGTGGAGCCAAAGAGGGTGCATTGGACAACAACTAGGCATGATTTGAGGTATTTGTGTGGCACAGTTGAGTATGGTTCGAGATATACTCGAAGTGGTGGTGTCAGTTTATGTGGATACACAGATGCAAATTGGGCAGGTAGTTCAGTGGACCAGAAAAGCACCTCAAGGTGTTTCTTTAGTATTGGATCAAGGGTTGTCTCTTGGTGCAATAGGAAGCATGATTCCATGGCATTGAGTTCTGCAAGGGCTGAATACATGGCAATAAACATGGCCACATGCGAAGCTATTTGGCTTCGGAAGCTGCTAGGGGGTTTGTTTGGTCAGCGGATGGATTCATCTAATATCTACTGTGATAATTAGAGTTGCATCAGGCTCTTTGACAATCCATTTTTTCATGATAGGTCGAAGCATATCGACATCGGATACCACTTCATCAGAGATTGTGTCTAGTGTGGTTTAGTTTGACTACAACATGTTCCCACAAAACAACAAGTTGCAGATATACTCACGAAGGCCTTGGGTAAGGAAAAGTTTGTCTACTTTAGGGATAAGATGGGAATAGAGGAGAACACCTTCCTCGCTAAGAGGGAGTGTTAGTTTTTGCCATTTGGTAGCAATGAACATGTGTTCTAGTCTCTATGGTGTCTAAGAGGCTATGAAAAAAAAGGTTTCGCAAGAAACACCTCAATTAGATTAATTGACCACAATTGAATATTTCCCTAAGTCTAACATAGGAAAATTGGTTAATTAAATCAGATTAATTGAGGAAAATTGATTTTTCTCTAGAGATTCCCAGAAAAGTTACTTGACGGGGTCAAGATGATCTTAGTCATTGATTGTGATTAGTTCATGGTTGTTGATAGCTCAACAAGAGATTATAAAGAGCAAGTCGATGGGGTTGGAGAGAAACAACACTTAAGCAGTTCGACTTACCCAATTGCAGTTATTCAACAAGGGCGTAGTTGAAGCAGAGGGAGACACCAACAGTGGGATTTCAATAGAGATTTGGGAGGAGGATTCCAAAGAGGATTTCCTCAGATTTTCTAGTGTCTCAGTGATAGGAAAGGAGGCCCATTTTATTTGCAGGAGGAGGCCGAAATTGCAATGCAAGTTGCCAAGAGGAGCTCGTTTCAATTTGTCAGTGCTGAATCTATTGCCTGCAGACAAAGCGAATGGGTCAGGGAAGTTGCTTGAGGCAGAACGACTTGTAGGAAGAGATTCTAGAGGCTATGAAAATTTTCTCGAAGCAGTAGTGCGCATTTCTGGTAGGCAGTGTGAATAGCCAAGAGCAGTGGGAGTTGATTGGGAGAGGCTAGATCGAGTTGCCGAGGAGAATTTTGTGTCTCCAAATAATTTTTCCAGTGGAGATTATTATTTGCCAGAGCTTTGCCATTATCAGATAAGCAAATCATTGTACTACTAAATTGTTGAATAATCAATAATAATAATACCCTCATCTGCTGCAGTAGATTTCTCTTCAGGGTGTTTCTAGGGATGATGTCCACAAATATTGGTATCAAAATTATTGTGTGTGCGTGGATTATTTCTCAGTTCTTGCATTTTATTTTTTGCAACATTTTTATTTGTGAAGAATTGTAGTAGTAAGTTAATTTGCAAAAGACAAATAAACTGCATAAGTTAGAAGATAAATTTCTGGTTACTGCATTTGTGGAAATTTCACACTGGGTTCTCACAAAATTCAAGAACATTACATAGATTTTGTGTATTCTTATTCTTTCGATTGTGTTCAACAAATTGCAGTTTGGTTCTAAGACAATCTTTGTTCCCCATGGGCAGGCATATAGACTCCTTTTCATCCTCAAGCTTCTCATTTTTAGTCCTTAGTCTTTTGCTTTTTCACCATTAACATCCCAAGCTCAATTTCCAACTCCATTTTTCTTTCTTTCTTGTTTGAGGTCTACCTCTTTATGAATCTTTCTCCTTGTAGTGCTTCTTCCATGTGTATGATCAATAATCTCCCAAATGCATTCAATTGTCTCCCTAATGTACAATGTTCCAAAATTGCTAGTCAAACCCATCCTATGTAACTACCTCTTGTAACAAGTTTTGGGATTGCGTTTCTTCTCTTAAGGTTGCTTTTGATAGAATGGAGCCACATGGTATCTTCCTATTTGAAAAGAGGTGCATGTCTCCACTATATAGGGCCATGCCATTTGCTAGGTAGGAAAGGGTCTTCTTGTTACTTGTGGGTGTGGTCCACCAAATTTCATTTTTTTGGTGTAAAATGAAAAGGTACCACTCTTCCAAAAAAAAAAAAAAACCAAATCTCCACATAGCCCTTACTGTACATGCCTTACTCTATGTGACTTTCTCTATATGTGCTTTAGGCGAAGTGTGTAGTGTGGTGTTAACACCTCTACATGTCAAATTTCTAGTGTTGGCCTTTTCCTTGTTATATAGAGTGCAAATTGAGGGGTTGACACCTCTACTCCACACTTGTCCACTCTTGCACATTTCTTAGGGATTCTTCTAATGCATTGGAAAAGGGGCTTTGAACTAAGTCTTATAATGAGGATTTAACAAGGGGTTGTAGCCATCAAATGTGCTACTCAAGCAATAACTCGAAAACATAAAAACCATTGAAAAGAGTAAGCTATTTCTCTATCATTGATCTACTTTGAATCAAACCTCCCTAATGGGATGATTTTTGCCCCCAAAAGTTTATCAGTGGAGGATATGGAAGAGCATAGTCTCCACTTGTTTTTCCATGCCCACTACTCCATTAGATATGAGGGTTGCTTGCTTTTGGCATGTCTCAATCAATCTTTCTATTTTCCTTTGTTTTTCTACTACTAGGTGTATTTTGTTCCCTTCTAATTAATTGCCCAAGGGAGGACGAAATAGCCTATCCAACCCCATAGGTTATAGTTAATGATAAAGGGGGAAACCCATTATCCAATGCTTGTGGGGAAATATTGGGTAAATTGGGGTAATTGGGGCAAAACTTGTGAAGGAAGCCAGAATCGGTGGCTAAGTGGAGGGAAAATTGTAACCCTGCTCATCAAAATAAGGAGAAGAGACCCCATAAGGAATCTATAAACAAGATAGAGGAGAAATCATTTTATCATCATTTTGGATTGGATATTTTTGTTTGTGATCTGAGGCTATGAGGGTTTTAAGACCCCTTTCTCTTTTGCTTAGTTTCGGTGGTGATGATTCCACCCTAAATAATCTCCTATTCTTCTCTCATCTGTTTGGTATAATCTCCTTAAGACATTCTATCCTATTTTCTGGCAAGCAAGGAACTCTGAGGATCACTTAGTTGTGGAGACACTCTAAGATAACCTACCTATTTGTGATAGATCAAGGAATTCTAAGGCAAATATCTCTGGCCTGGTTAGTGAGTGTTTGGACTTATTTTAGAGCAGTCTAGGAAGGGTCTAGTCAAAACTGAATCTGGGAAGTCAATACTTGAAGGCGTTAGGGTTTGATTAGGTCTTCTTCTATGGAAAACACCCAGGAGAAGCGAGGGTCTTCCCTTATCCACGCAAATTGAAACTTTGTTTTTTCTAACTAGCGGCCACACCAGGGAGGATTTTTCTATACAATGATTATCCAAACAAGTAGTTCTGCAACAACACATGGAATTGGAAATGTGCCTAGGCAGCGGGTTAACCTCTATGATGTAAAGAGCGATTCATAACTGTAGAAGGGTTTTGGAGGCCACAATTTTCTTCTTTGAAGTTCTTGTTGCATAACGATTTATTGTGGAGATAACAGAGGATAGATTAGGATACGGTGGTGATCAATGAGGATCAAGGATTTCGTTTGATATTAGTGACAAGATTCTAGAACAACCGTAGCAAGACAACTAGTTCAGCTCAATAGGGCATCACTGGAATGACAAAAGTAATAGATATCCTAGACGAGTTGTTCTTAAATAGTCTTGTTAGTTAATTATTGGGACAATTGGTCGACTGGGGTTTGACTATTGTTGAAAGCTTTATGTAAACTAGCCAATATCTATCTTGAAGGATTACCATTGTTATGAATGCTATACAACTAGGCTTGCTGGTGTAATAGCCTTAGAAACAATATTAAATTGAAACTAATGTGAGTTATTGATGTTTGGTAAAAAAAAGCCCACTGCTTGACTATATCATTGTGTACTCTATATTTGTTAGTGTTGCACAACTCGGCAATTACTTGCCGAGTGGGCCAAGTACGGTCGAGTCGCCTACCAAGGGGCCACTCAGCCATACTTGTCCCCTCATACTTGGAACGTGGTGGATTCACTATCACTCGTTCAAGCTTGCCCTGACTCGCTCGACTTGACATACTTGCCTTCCTTGCCATTTTTCCTGGTAAAGAGGTCGACTTCTCGTTGAAGGAGTCACTTGACTTCACGATCAGGCAACAATGATCAAACAGTGACGATACAACAACTCTAGAGTCTCCTCTAGCTTCCAATAACCATCTGGCAGGTAGCGAGCTAGGCATCTCAATTGATCATTTCAGTTTGAAATTCTTTTATTTTTTTTATTTTTTTTGCTTTCTAAAATTCATTTTCGGGCTATTATCGGGCACCCACGGGGGCCTCCAAATAACTATTTTTTTTTTTTTTTTTTAAATTGTTATAATTTAAGATTTTAATTGTTATATATATAATATATATAATATTATATATATATATTATATATATATATATATATATATATATATATATATATAATAATATATATATATAAATATATATATAATTGTTATTTTGAGGTTTCGTGGGGCCTGTTCCAGGGCTGCAAAAGGCTTTTCGGCCCTAAGGGAGGTTCGCGGGACCTCTTGATTCTTGAATAAATAATTAAAAACAAATTAAAATACTTTAAATTAAAAAAAATTAAAATTGTTTTTATCTTTTATTTTTTATTTAATATTTATAATTGGCCTATGGGCCTATAACAAATCTGGGTTAGAGAGCCTGTTGCAGGCCTTTGCAACCCTAATATAGGCTCATAGATGCCCGTAACAACAACTGTTAGCTTGCAACAACATCGGGAAGAGGGCCTGTAACAACCACAATGTGGCTGCTGCAGCCACACTGTGGCTGTTACAGGCCTTTGTGGGCCTTTTTTTTATTGCATGCCTCTGTAACTAAAAAAAAATTAAAAATTTTTAATATTTTTTGTGTCTGAAATCAGATTGTCATCTCGATTCTTGATCCATAATTCCATGGCTCCTAAGGCTAAATCCAAGTCTAGAAGGCGTCTTAATGAAGTCTGGGAATATGGTACTTGTGAAGATCCCAATTCTGACGGGAGAGTCAAATGCAACTTTTGTCCCATTGTGGTGTTTGGGGGCATAAATAGATTGAAATAGCACCTGGCTAGAATAGTGGGTAGTGATGCGATGATATGTGATCATTGCCCTCCAGAAGTGATAGTGAAAATGCAAGCTTATTTGGATGCCATCCTGGACAAAATGCTAAGAGAGCAAGAATGAAGCGTGAGGCAATAACAATTGGTGGATCTGAGACATAGTCATAGGGTCAACATGTTCCTACAAGTTTTGCCTCATCAAATGTTGTAGGAAATGCATCTCCTATAACATCTCCTTTCTTCCTTCCTCGCACTGGTCCGAGATCTCAACCAAGCTTGGAAAGTTTAATGAAAAAAAGGAGGCAGATTTGCCAGTGAGGAGGTTTTGGTATCATGATAGCCTCCCATTTAACTATGCAAAGTCACCTTTCTTCCAGCCCATGGTAGATGCAATTGCATGTGCTAGCCTTGGCTACAAAGCACCTTCGTATAATTCAATTAGGGAGAAATACCTTAATGAGGAGTTTGAATTTGTCAAGGCATAGTTGGACAACATTAAAAACTCATGGAAGACTACTGGGTACACAATTATGTCAGGGTAGAATAATCCTCAACTTTATTGTCGCTTGCTCTAAAGAAACCATGTTCCTAAAGTCCATTGATGCATCTTCACATGTAAAGGATGCAAATCTGATTTTTTTAATGTTGTCAGAGGTTGTGGAAGAAGTTGGGGTAAAAAATGTTTTCAAGATAATCGCGGAAAATGCTCCAAATATGTGGCAACGGGAAGAATGCTAACCAAAAAATATCCTACCATTTTTTGGAGCCCATGTGCTGCCCATTGCATATACACGATTTTAGAGGACATTGGAAAGTTGTTGTGGGTGCAAGATGTTGCAGAGTGCGAACAAATAACCAAGTACATTTATAACCATGCTTGGGTGTTGAGTTTTATGAGAGAATTCACAGAGGGTGAGCTTAGTCAACCCTCTATCACATGGTTTGCCACTAATTTCCTCTCCCTCCAAAGCCTTTTGAATGAGTACCAAGCTTTGAGACGAATGTTTTGTAGCCAACAATGGCTATTTTGGAAATATTGCACAAAACCAGATGCCATGGTTGTGAAGGCGTCTATCTTCAAAGAGGACTTGTGGGAGAAATTCACTGAGATTTTTAGCTTAATCGAGACCCTTGTGAAAGTCTTGAGGATCATGGATGGAGACAAGCCTCCAATGGGCTACATTTATGAGGGAATGGATAGGGCCAAAGAGGCCATCAAAGCTTTTTATAGGGGAGATTCATCTAAATATCTCCCTATATGGGAAATTATTGATTCCAGATGGGATAGACAACTACATTCACCGTTGCATGCAACAGGAGTATATCTGACCAAGCATATTCTATAATGAGGGGTCTAATATTCAAATAGATCTCGAGGTGGTGAGAGGTGTCATGATATGCATTGAGAGGGTGTTCCTGAGCCAAGAACTTCAAGAGAAAATCAATTTGCAACAAGGCATGTACAAGGAAGCATCTAGCATGTTTGGATCATAGTTTTAAAACTCCGACTCCGACTCCGACTCGGCCGAGCAATGACTCCGACTCCGACTCCGAAACGGTAATGATTCGGCCGGCTCGTTTTCAATGACTCGGTCGTTGTAAAAAATACATTAAATATTTAGTTTTTTTATAAAAAAACATAATTTTGAAGATTTTAAACATAATTTTAAAGATTTTCATTCATGTTTCCAAACGCACAGCATTATAATATAGATGGAAGACAACATATGATCAAAGTAGGCTCATGAACCAATCCATTATATCAAAATGGTACCCAATGGCAATACATAGTCAACTGTCATACATGATCAAAGACTCAAAACAAAAAACACATAACCAAGGAGGCTAGAAATGGCCTCTACAACAAAAGTAAACTGTGACGGTGGCCAGACTCCAGTACTAGTACTACCGGGCCGAAAATATGGTTGGAGACCTGCAGAGTCATAGACCCATTTAGCACATTAAATGTATGTGAAAATGTAACACGGATGCACACATCTTCATTGAGGGCCTGCAGAGTCATGGACCCATTTAGCACATTAAAAGTATGTGAAAATGTAACACAGATGCACATATCTTCATTGAAGGCCTGCAGAGTCATAGACCCATTTAGCACATTAAATGGATGTGAAAATGTAACAGAGATGCACATGCATTGAGACGACGATTTCGCAAAAGGTTGAAAAGGATAAGACTTCCACATATCTTAATTGATGTGATGGTTTCACATATGAAGATTATTGTTAGGAACAGAGCACTCAAGAAAGACTCAAATAGCTTGCACAGATTATACATATAGTAGTACAAAGAAACAATGTATTTGTGTAGTGAAAATAATAAAGTTGATGATGTTACAACCAGTGAACTTAAGCATCAATGTTAAGACTCAATTTTTAGAGTAAATACTTAAATGAATGAAAACAGTGACTGTGGATCAAGATCATTAACAAAAATTGCCAACTACAACTTTAAAAGGAACTTCATTTGCACAAAAGAAAATGCTTACAGAAAGCGTCTAACTTATCACTCTTTCGTTAAAAGTCAGGGAAATCAGACCACTTGCTTGGCTCGTTGTATATCAGGATCTTCCCACAAAAGCTAGGCAGTCTAAATCAAACTTTGCAGAACCTGACTGTGGACGTTGTGGTATACAGGAGACAGTAAAGCAATTTTTTTGGAGACTGTAAAGTCACGAGCACTGTATAGATGAGACATAGTGCAGTTTAAATTTCAACATATATAGTTCAGACTTTGCATTGACGATCTTTCATCCTTGGTGATTATAAAACTCTGGTTCAAAATCATTTATTAGGTGTCTGCAGTCTGGACTCTGGCAATGTGTGAAGTTGGTGACCTGGCCGTTTCATAACGGAAACGGTCCGTTTCGGCCGAGTCAGCAATGACTCGGCCGAGTCATTCAATGACTCGGCCGAGTCATTGCTGACTTGGCCTTCCGAACCGGATCATCAACCGTTTCGCTGGGGAGGCCTTCGACCCGGATCAACCCAGCCGAGTCAATGTTGACTCGGCCGTTTTTTAAAAACAGTGGTTTGGATTTAACTCAACCATATGACTGAGGGACAAGAAAATACCATATAAGATTCATATTTTAAATTCTATAAATTCTTTAAGTTTGGCATTGCAATTTGCAATGCTCGAAACCTTTTTGTTGTAATTTACAACCAATTTGTGGATAGATTGTGGCACAAAGGCAATCAAAGTTCTAAGCTAGCCTTTTAGTGCTTCAGGATTTGAGCACAACCAGTCAATGTTTGAGCACATCCATATAAAAAAGCATAACAGGCTGGATCATGAGCAGTTGCAGAAGTTGGTCTACATCTATTACAACCTTCGACTACTTACTAAACAAATGCGTCCAAAGGATTTAGATCCAATTGCGTTGGATGACATTGATCTAGAGTCCGAATGGGTTGTGCAGTTTCCTATTGATGATTTGAGTTGTCTTGATGAGGGGACACAAGATCCCTCTCGTCTACCATTTTCTCAAATGGAAATTCCAAATACACCTTCCTCACAATTGTTTTTTGAACCCACTAATGTTGGCACTAGCTCCTTGAGGGCTTATTCTAGCCGTCCTCGTGCTGATGCATGATACATGACATTGCACATGGAGACACTATCTGATTTGGTTTTCTAATTATGTTATGATTCATGAAGAACTTGAAATTTGCTACCATATATTATTTTGTTTATGAAATCATTTTTCAATTTGCTTTGAAATTTTTTGAATACAAATCTCAACTGTGTTATGTTATAACTTATATGATCATTTTTTATGAGATATGATATTAATTCTTGTGTAAACCATGGTTTTATAACTTGAATGTGTTGGAAATGCCATTAGTTTATCTTTTATGCAAAAAAAGAGATATTTTTTAGGTTTTTGCTACTTGCCGAGTCTTTCCCTAGTTTGTTCTTGAGTCTTCTTGAGTTGATGAGTGATATGCTAGCTGAGTAAATGCCGAGTATGAGTCGTGCAACATTGATATTTGTTGGATTTGAAAGGGAGATTGTGTACAATTTATTTTGTGGCTTATAACCCTAAGGGAAGATATTCCCTAAGGATATCATAGTGGTATCAGAACTGTGCATTCTACTAACCTGAGGGATTAACAATGAGATCTAGTCTATTTGGGTGATTGACCGACACTCTTTCAAATTAGAGTGGTGATTCCTCCGAAAGTAGTCATGAGGAATTGAAAGGAGTTCTGGTTTAGTCCTATCATCGATCTTCATAAGTATCCAACCATAGAACAATTGTTTGAGGACTAGAAGGCACCTAGGTTAGCTTTCATGGCTACACCCTTCTAAAAAGAATAAAACACCTCAATCTCTTGCTATGGTGGTATGGGAAACTCAAAATCTTTGCCTTACAATATTGATGGGGCTCAAAATAAGTCTAGGAATGATGAGAAATCTGAACAATATGGACAAGATTCAACCAGTGATGCGAAGTCCAGCGTTTAGTTGATAAGAACTGTGAGTTTGAATCTTAGGGTATTTTAATGGATGAACATAAGCTTGAATTATCACCCTAAGTTGATGTGACCTGCAAGCTCGAATAAATAGTGAGTATGGTGGGTGAGGAAAACCAGTTCGAGGAGAATTGCAAATCTCAATCTCAGGACTTGGAAAACGAGGATGGTGCGAATGGCTTGGACAAGGAGCACGAGAAAGTTGGAACTGAAGGTGTAGAGGATGACGAAAAACACAGGTTAATGGAGAAGAAGACTAAAGGTAGCTCACATACAAAGGGTCTCTCAATTGAAGAGCAGGTTGATGAAGATTTTATCCCTCCAGAAAAAACCAAGGATTCTAAGGTACATAGTGCATAAGATGTTGTTGCAGAAATTGCCTAGTATGGAGAAGAATGACGAGTTTCTCGGGGAAGACATCTTATTGTCCAAGAAGTGTCCAAATTCATCTTTTGATTCTATTCACGAGTCATGCACACAGGGTCTTTGCATGGATAGAGAAAACGATCTTGATTTATTAGTCGAACATCCAATTGTTGCAACACAAAGTTATAATCCATCAAGAGAGAATATCATGCCCTAGAAAGAGAAGCAAATCCCTCTAGATGCTGAGGATGGAAAGTTTGTCAAATTATAGGCATTTGGATTGCCTATCAGCCCACCAATTTCTTCTCAAAGAAAGAGGATGAACGTTGTGTATTTTGGGAATATACTTTCTGGCCTAGTGTTAATTTCTTCAAGTTCCTTACAAAAGCAGGATCATTCATCTAAGTCTTCAAAGATTTCTCAAGTAGGCTGACTTGCAACATGTGGAAAACAAATAGCAAAAAGGAAAGATATGGAGAAAGAAATGGGGAAATTACAACTAAAAGAGAAAGCAACAGGAGAATTTCATCGAAGGGACATGAAGAACATACTAACCATGACACAAGGCACCAAAGAGATAACAGACAGGAAAAGAGACACCGTGATTCTCATTCACCACCTCAACATGAAACCAAGTATTATTTCCTTCAGTGCTAATGAATAACCATGATTATCATCATTCTTGAACTCGCTCCCCTGAGTTTGATCAAATTTGATACCCACAACCACTATCAGGATTAGAAGCTTGTGGGAGTCACTGCAGGGATTTAATGTCCCCTAAAGGAAGGCCTTTCAATGATCTTATGATGAGAGAGGACAAAGTGGACTGAAGAAAAGTTATAGTGAAATCTGTTGGCATTATGATACAGGTGTTGTCCTTGATGGCAACTCACTCAGAGGTTTGATACAGGTGATGGCAACTTAATCAGATGACAGATCAGAATGCAGCAGGTCAAGAGAGAGGTATACGCAGGTTGACCGTGATGAAAGTGCATATATACGCGGGTTAGCAGAGCAAAAGGTGCGTATACATATACACGCAGGTTCACAGTAGGAAAAGCGCGTACATGGTTTTGGTCCGTGGTATTTGGTCCATGGTATTTTGGTATTGGTCCATGGTATTTGGTTTGAAATGACGACCCCAGGTATTGGGTCCATGGTATTGTTTCTAAATGGTTTTTGACCATGGTATTGAGAGAAGCCTAACCTATATAAGGAGAAGATCATTAGGCAAAAAGGAGGAAGCAAGGAATGGATGTCTGACAAAGTGGGAAGATCTAGTATTGCTGGTTGTCGGTTTGTGCTGCTTGGCTTGGGTTGGATATGGCAGCGAAGGTATAAGTAATTATCTTTAGATCTGTACGCGGGTTGTCTCTAGTGAAAGCACGTATACACGCGGTTTTGATATAGTCAAGTAGCGTATGCATTATAAGATTTGGTGTTTCAGGTTGCTGTTGATTCTAATGGTTGTTGCAGTGTTCTGGGCTCTGGTTTGCGCTCTGTGTTTTGATGACAGGGTTTCAGTGTTGGGTGATTTAGTGATTTATGATACAAGTATAAGTTGATGATTGTATTGCAGCAGTGATTGTTTTGTATTTATGGATCCAGTCTGAAAATTGATGAAACGTGGTCCCTGAAGAAAAGAAGGTTGCAGCCTTCTGTAGGTCAGCACCTACGTACTAGTATATCTGCTAGTACAAGAGCTAAGGGGGTTGTAGCTCCCTTCTAGAAGTAACTGGAAAACGAGAGAGGTTTGTAGCCCTCTACAGGTTGTAGCCTGCCTGCTGGTAATGGAATGCACCAGTACATTGTAAAAGAAGTTTCTTAATAAAGGAAGAAAGAGACGAATTGCAACAGGTGGTTTTCACCCACATTGGGTTTCCACCTTATATCATGGTGTTCATGTATGTTTCTTATGTGTGATGATCTGTACTGTTTACTGT
>APFE031179070.1:3619-48216 GCA_000404065.3 Pinus taeda | reverse complement strand
GTTTCTTGTGACTCGGCGGAGTCATAACAGAAACGGTCCGTTTCGGCCGAGTCATGGCTGACTCGGCCGTCCGAACCGATTCACCCACCGTTTCATTGTGGAGGCTAATGACCCGGATCAACCCGGCCGAGTCAATGTTGACTCGACCATTTTTTAAAACAGTGGTTCAAAGTAAATAATGCAAATCAAGTTCTCTTTCTCAAGAACAAGTTTTAAGACATCAAGATGGATAGAGGATAATCCATTAAATTCTACTTCATGAGGATTACCAAAAACAAGAATGATCTCCTGTCTATTGGAGAAGTTGTCGGTGACAGGGAGCTCACTCTTATTGCACTTGGAGGCCTTACAAGAGAATGGGATGTGTTTAACACTATCGTCCTTAACAATGACAGGATTCCGGGTTTGATGAATTATTGGCTAGATGCACTCAAGAAGAAATAAGGATGATGGAAAGAGACAAGCCCTCAAACGAAAACAATCCTACTGCCTTCTCCGCTCATGCTAAAAGGAAGAACAATGTTGGTCCAAGAAGACAAGGTCAAGGGTTCGAGCCAGGATTCAAAGAAGGAAGAAAGGAAGATGCTTCAATTGCAACAGGTTTGGCCACTTTGCTAGAGAGTGTCCTCACAAGAAGGATACTCCAAGGGATGATGACAACAATAACCACAACAATTACAAAGGGAATGGCAATCAAAGGAATAACAGACTCGACAACAAAGGAAAGAGAAATGTTGCTACTGATCGATATGGAAATGGTCGTCCTCCCAAGAAATCGAGAAACTTCAGGTATGAAGAAAATAATGTTGTAGAAAAGCAAAAAGAACTTTATCTTATTTCTACCCTCACCACCGCCTCTCCTCTGGATACATTGGATCATTGGTTGATTGATAGTGGTGCCTCAAGGCACTTCACTAGGTACAAGGAGGCCCTCTCAAACTTGGTTGAAAAGAAGAAAAATATGGAGATTATACTTGGGGATAATTCCACTTATCTCGCAAAAGGAATTGGGATTGTCACTATTCACTTAAATCAAGGTCAAACCCTACATCTACAAGAAGCATTGTATGTACTTGATCTGAAAAAGAACTTAGTCTCTATTTCTAAAATGGAAGATAAAGGTTTCAAGGTGACATTCGTTGATGGGAAGGTTCGTGTTTGGCAAAGGAACCCGAAAATGCATTTACACATGGATTTAGGGTTGAAGGTCTTTATCAAGTTGGAGGAAGTCTGTTAGGAGCAATGACTTGCGATACTTCTCTTCAATCCGAATTATAGCACCGAAGATTTGCTCACCTTCATTACAAAGCCTTACCTGATGTAAGGAAGATGGTCACAGTTATCCCCGAATTCAACATAGATCATGAAGGAGTTTGTCAGGGTTGTGCAGCTGGAAAACATACAAGGGGACCATTCCCCTTAAGTGAAAGTCAAACTACCAATATTCTTCAATTGGTCCATTCTGATCTATCAGGTATGTTGCCCGTAACATCTTTGGGAGGATATTTGTACTATGCAATTTTTGTGGCTGACTTCTCTCGCAAAACATGGATCTATTTCTTAAAGAATAAGGATGAAGTGTTCAAGTGGTTCCACTCTTTCAAAGCCTTGGTCGAGTATCAAACAGGGAAGAAGATCAGTTTATTGAGGATCAATAATGGAACCAAATATGAGTGAAATGAATTCAATGACTATCGTAGAGAAGTTGGCATTAAGAGGGAGACCACTATTGCATATACTCCTTAGCAAAATGGTGTTGCTGAAAGGAAGAATCGAACTATCATAGAAGCTACCCGTGCCATGCTTCATGAGCAAAGCCTACCAAAGTTCTTATGGGGAGAAGTTGCCAACACCGTTGTGTATGTTCAAAATAGATGTTTGCATCAAGCATTGGACTTCAAGACACCCGAAGAAGATGAGCATCCTAGATTTGTATTCAGATATTTCTCCTGCATAATAATAAACGCTCAAAATTGTTGCACTAGTTTTCCCGCATTGGGTTTTTCCGGGGACTATTGCGTCCAAAAATAAGTGTGTCCTATGTATCTTGTTCTTTTCTTTGTTTTTTGTTTCATGAGATCAAATATTTAATTAGTGTAGGTTGCAGAAGTAATTTGCTTCAGTATTCAGAAGAATAACTTGGTTAATGTATGCTAAAAATTAAGTAGGTGAAGTACATTCAAATTTGCTGCAGTAGGGGTTCCTTCAGAGTATAGGAATTTTCACATGGTATCAGAGGATTGATTTTGAAATAGGAAGAGCAGATCTAGTATTGAGCAGTGAGGCCGAAAGCTACACTTGGCAGCGAATTCGAATCCCCTTGAAGGGATTGCGCAGTCCTTGCTAGGAAGCAGATTCGAGGAATCTCTCTCTGAGTAAGACGACAGAGAGATATGATTTCCAGCTTGTGAATTTGCAGAGGCAGAGGGAGTGACGTAGAGCCTCAGCGTAGTGCTTGAAGGGTGCAGTTTCTGTTGAGGAAGAAATCCGTTGGAAAAGAACGCAGACACGTAGTAGGTGAATTTTCTCCTCAGAGAACTTTCCGCCAGAAAGTTCGAATTTCTCACTTGCTAAGCAGTGACTAGAGGAGTCAATTCGACAGTTGGGTGAGATGGCATCGCATGGGCTCAGAGATCAAGACAGGTTGGAAGGTGCTTCCAACTATGTCATATGGAAGACCAGAATCTTAGTTGTTCTGGAAGAATATGATCTCAAGGGTTACGTCAATAGTGTTGTAGTTGTTCCTGCTGACAACAATCAAAAGAAGAAGTACAAGGCTGAGCAGGGGAAGGCAAAGAGGCTCGTTCTCGATGGAATTCGAGATCATGTGGTATCAAGCTTACAAGGCAAGGATACAGGCCGAGATATGTGGGAAGCCTTGTCTTCTCTATATGAAGGCTCTTCCAAACAGCAGAAGATGTATTTAGAGCAGAAGTTGCAGCGAACCTTGATGCAAAAAGGAGAAGGGGTGAACGTCTATCTTCAACGTCTTTAGGACACTAAAGACCAGCTCACTGTAGTGGGGTCCACTCCTCAGCGAACCGCAATAGCGAAGATAGCCCTGAATGGAGTCTCACATGAATGGCAAGTTTTCATCCAAAGCATATTGCGCAGAGAAAAACTATCTTCATGGGAGGAGATGTGGGCGGCTCTTCAACAGGAGGAGTTAAGGAGGGACCTAGTGAAGGTCAACCTCAGTGGCAGCAGTGGGAGTGACACAAAGACGAAAGAGGAGGAGAACACAACTCTAACATCGAAGGGACAGCAGAAGCCGAAGCGAAAGAAGGACATTTCGAAGGTGAAATGTTTCAGTTGTGGCGAGATGGGCCACAATGCATCCCAGTGTCCTTTGAAGAAAAAGGACAAGGATGAGAAACATGATCCTAAGGCTGCTTCAGCCAAGATTGACGAGGATGAGTTTGCCACGAGTGCCCATGCATCTCCACAAGGGAGATGGGGCGATATTGAGTTGTAGTCGAGAGGACTACATGTGGGCAGGATCCTTGAGGAGTCCACCTCTTGGGTCAATTCCTTGCTACAGGAGCCCAAGATTCAACAGTAGCGAGATGGACTTAGTGCCAGATGATGCAGTGGACAAATGCAGTAGCAGGGGACCAGAGACTGATCCGCGCAAAGCAAGGTTGGCAGCAGTGCAGGAGTCAGCGGCAGCGCAAAAGATTCAGAGGGTCAGAATCAACAATAGTCAGATTCCAACATTCATTGTATTATGTTGAACACAGTTAAGTTCAACTAATTTTGGATGTTTTCAGTTGCTAATCTCAGAAACTAAGTTGCAGTACGGATGTAGTGTTAGCAGTGGCAGTGCTAGCAGCATAGCAAATGCAGCGTTTGAGAGGGAGTTGTAGTACAGATGCAGCAGTGGCAGTGGTAGTGTCTTGGGCAAAAATACAGTAGCAGCAACAGCACAGTGTTTGTGGCAGCAACAGTATAGAAAGGAGGTGCTTCAAAAACAGTGCAGCATGCACGTGGACATTGTTGCTAGAGCACTTTCCTCGCTAAGAGGGAGTGTTAGTTTTTGGTAGCATCGAAAGTGCTCTAGCCTTGAAAATTGGTGGAGAGGCTAAGGCACATAAGTTCTAAAGAACCCAGAAACCGTTTGGTGAAATTCCACCTGGATTGTATTTTATTAAAATAATTAATATTTTTAATGGGGTTCCTAACTCTAAACTTAGGGAAATTAAAATATTAATGGGTATTACTCAAAATATGGGTGAGAATGATCTAGAAGGTGGATCAAGTCATGTTTTAATCTTAGCCATTGATTAGAGACTTAATCTCGATCATTGAAAACTCAACAGGAAAAGTATAAAATGGAGGCTTGGGGTTCATTTAGAAAAACACACACACACAGATTGAGGAAATTGATTTTCTGAGGTGAGAAGTTCTCAGGAGGAAAATCGATCGGGGAGATCTTGCAGCTGAGGGGCAGAGAGAATCCGAGAGAAGGACTTTCTGGAGAATACTGACAGAGAGGCGGAGAGAGCTTGCAGAGAGGTAGCGCAGTAGCTAGGAGAGCCGACGTAGAAAAGTTGTCTATCACGCAAAACCCAGAACTGTCGGAAAAACTGAAATTGTCGGGAACTGTCGAAACAGCCAAAGAGCTGACACAGAGGCAGCGCAGTAGTCGAGAGAGCTAATGCAGAAAACCTGCCTGTCACGCAGAATCCAAAACAGCCGAAACTGGCGGGAACAACCGGAACTACAGGGAATTGTTGGAACAGCCGGAAGAGCTAATGCAGAGGGTAGAGAAGGTGACGTAGGGTTGACGTAGAGCCAGCGCAGAAATAGCCGTGGTTAGCCAGTCTTGTATCGGATCAATCGGAATTTTGCCGGGTGAAGTGAGGTAAAACTCACTCAGATTTTCGCCCAATATTTTCTTTGTAAAGGATTGCTAGATGAGCATCCTAGATTTGTATTCAGATATTTCCCCTGGATAATAATAAACCCTCAGAACTACTACACCAGTTTTCCCGCATTGGGTTTTTCCAGGGACTATTGTGTCCAAAAATAAGTGTGTCCTATGTATCTTGTTCTTTGCTCTGTTTTCTGTTTCATGAGATCAAATATCTAATTAGTGTAGGCTGCAGAAGTAATTTGCTTCAGTATTCAAAAGAATAACTTGGTTAATGTATGCTAAAATCAAGTAGGTGAAGTAGATTTAGATTTGTTGCAGTAGGGGTTCCTTCAGAGTGTAGGAATTTTCACATACTCAACAAAATTATGCAAATAATCTAGAACAGCATTACGATAAGCACGCATCCGAGGGTGTTTTGTTTGATATTCACCTTTGATTTGTCTAATAACCAACTCAGAATCCCCATAAACAGTTATTCTTCTGACTCTTGATTTCTTCAAATTTCGTAGACCCATAATGAGAGCTTCATATTCCGCTACATTATTAGTACAGTGAAAAACTAACATGTATGAGTATAGCTTTGACTTACCAACTTCTGGGTTGATTATCCATATCCCTACACCGGAACCTTCTCTGCTTGCTGCCCCATCGAAATTCATAGTCCAAACACGTTGTTTTTTCTGCTCTTTTTTGCTTGTTTCAGCCTTCAAACTCTCAGATTTCTCATGGACACTTTGGCTGTCCTATTTCTCACTTTTGTTGTTGTCCTATCCCTCCATTCCATGATTGTTTTCTTCAAAAAATTGCTTGTTATTTTCTTCTTCTCTAATGTCTGGAACCACTGACTTTATTCTGCTATCTTGTCCTGAATCTTTGCCCAAAATTTCTAAATTCTGACTGTTGCCCCTTTCCTCTTCTATATCTAAAACAGGCTCTTCATCATTGGGACAATCCTAATTGAATAACACAAATGAATCCAAATCAGAATGAACAACGTACACTAGATGATTCACGGGTCTATCCTTACTACTAATCATATATTGCATGAGCGGTTTTTTGCATAACCTCCTTGACTGACCTCCGAACACTGAAACTATGATCTAGGACATGTCTGTTTGCAATGCTCCATGTAATTTCACCATCCAGGTTCTAGACAAGAGCATACCATACCTAGCAGGTATCTCCACTACCACGATATCCATCACCATACATTTCAAAGGAATTTGGGTTAAAGACACCACTAAGTCTTTAATTAAACCCAGAGACTTCACTTTGTTGAATCAAATGAATAGAGGTCCTTGTATGGTCTTGTAATATCTAAGCCTAACCTCTCCATGATCACTTTCGGCATTAGATTGTATGAGGCTCTAGAGCCCAGCATAGCATTATGCAGTATTTGCTCATGCACATTATAACTGACATAAAAAGGAGGAACATCCCCATCTTGCCCTTTGTCATCAATCTTTGGTCCAAAGATAATAGTTGGATGATCATCTGATATATTGACTGTATCAGAGGATTTGTCTACTCTAAGCGCCTTTAAAATCTGAGATCTATATTGATTACGTTGATTTTGGGTAGCATCGGATGTGCTCCAACCTCAAATTTTGCAGGGAGGCTTGGGCAAATGTATTCCAAAGAACCCAAAAAGCGTTTTGGGAAATTCCACCCAGAAGTGATTTTTTTTAAATAATTAATATTTTTAATGGGGTTCCTAAGTCTAAACTTAGGAAAATTAAAATATTAATGGGTATTAATCTAATTAGGGGTGAAACTTCTAGAAAAAGACACGGATCAAGCCAAAACGATTTGACCCTTTGATTATGATTTAATCTAGGCTGTTGGTTGTCCAACAAGAAGATATAAGAAGGGGCTTGAGGGTCATTTGGAAAACACACAGGGAGATCAAGGAAATCAATTTTCTGAAGTGAGAAGTTCTCAGGAGGAAAATCGATTGAGGAGATTTCTTGCAGCAAAGGGGTAGTAAGAATCCAAAAGAAGGAATTTCTAAAGAGTACAAGGAAGAGAGAGGACAGAAAGACGTCTAGAGGAAAGCTGACGCTGGCCCACGCAGTTCTGACGCAGAGGCATCACAGTCCTTGAGGGGAAGTCGATTTTCCTGCTAAGGGAAGTCGAAATTCAGTTGTAGGAAGTCGGGGTGTGAGTCTAGGAGGCAAAAGGTCGATTTCTCAACCAACAGAGGATCCAGAGGAGAGGCAACGTAATACCCAGGAGGGGTGATGCAGAAACTACCCATAGTGATGCAATTATGCACAAAGGCCACGCAAAGGGTGACGCAGAGCCTCCAGAGCAACAAGATCAGTCACTGATTCTCAAGTGACAAGGTGAGATCATTTCACGAGTCTTTTGTTCAGTATTCTCTCTATATCCGATTGCTAGTTAAGCATCCTAGAATTGTACTCAATTTTTCTCCTGCATAATAATAAAACCCTCAGAGTTGCTACACCAGTTTTCCCGCATTGGGTTTTTCCAGGGACTTTTGTCCAAAAATAACGGTGTCCTATGTGTTTCTACTTTCCTTGCTCAATTTCTATGTTTCAAAATCATATTTAATTGGTGTAGGTTGCTTCAGTAATTTACTTCAATGTTTCAAGAAGAAATCTTAAGTAAGCTTGTATTGTAATTTACAATCTAGGTGAAGTAGATTCAATTGGTTGCAGTAGGATTCCTGAGATTGTTAGATCTAGGAATTTTCACATGGTATCAGAGTTATTGATGTGAAACAGGGAAGCGCAGATCTAGCACTGAAGCAAGGACAACTTGCTGCAACAAGCAGCAGTTCGAATCCCTTGAGGGATTGCACAGTTCTAGCCAGGAGGACTATATTTTCATGGGTGTCTCTCTCTAAGTGAGCCGACAGAGAGGTAAGACTGTCGGATCGAGAATTTGTCGAGGCAAAGGGAGCTACGCAAAGCTAGAAGGACGCAGTTTTCTACAAGCTGAGTGCAGGTCAGAAAAATCATTAGAAGGAAGAAGCAGATCACATAGTGAGGGAATACTTCCTCAGCGATTTCTTGCCGAGGAAATCAGTGTTTCTCATTTGTTGAACAGCAGAGGAGCAGCAACGTACCAACTCCATTAGGAAGTGTGTAAGGCAGCCTAGGAGCTACACAGTAGGGAGAAAGAGGGAGTTGTTCGACGTTTTTCGGAAGATATGGCAACTAGTGGCTTGAGGGATCAGGAGAGGTTGGACAAAGCTTTCAACTATGCCATCTGAAGGCTAGAATGTCTTTCCTTCTAGATGAGCATGCCCTCAAAACGTATGTTGATAATGTTGTCGCTGAACCTACGGATGCAGATCCACTAAAGTACAAGGCTGAGATGTCAAATGTCAAAAGGATGATCCTGGATGGAGTCAAGGATCACGTGGTGTGCCACATTGCTAGCAAAGGAACTGCTCAGGAGATGTGGTATGCCTTGGCCACATTGAATCAGGGATCTTCCAAGCAATGGAAGATGTACTTAAAATAGAAGTTGAGGTATGCTCAGATCACAAAACTGAAGGAGACCCGTGAAGAGTTGTCGGCTGCGAGGCATACACCTTAGGATTCAGAGTTAGTGAGACTGGCTCTAAATTCCGTCTCAAATGAATGGCAAGTCTTTGTCTAGAGTATCCTGGACAGAGCAACATTGCCAAGTTGGGACGAGATGTGGGCAGCTCTGAAACAAGAAGAGTTGAGGAGAGAACTGATTAAGGTCAAACTTGACAGAAGCAGCAGCAGCAGTGGGTCGAAGCCCAAAGTAGAGGAGGAGGATAACATAGCCCTTACATCGAAGGGACAACAAGGGCAACAGAGACGTAAGAAGGACGTCTCCAAGGTGAAATGTTTCAGATGTGGCAAGATGGGCCATTATGCATCCCAGTGTCCTTTGAAGAAAAAGGACAAGGATGAGAAGCATGATCCTAAGGTTGTAGTCACAAAAATCGAACAAGAGGAGTTCGCCATGACAGCTAAGATACCTCCAGGAGGGAGGTGGGCTAATATTGAACTGTGGTTCAATAGAGCTATAGATGGGCAAGATCCTTGAAGAGCCCACCTCTTGGATCATCACCTTGCTACGAGAGCCCATGATCAGTAGTAGCGGGATGGAAGAGCTTTCAGTTGATGCTATGGAGTGTTGATTCGACAGATGCAGTAGTTAGTAGCGCCAGAATGTGAGCAATGCAAAGCAGAGAGGCAGCAGTGCGAGGAGCCACAGCGCAGAGCTTCAACAACACAATGGCTTCAGAAGAGAGCGTGGGACTAGCAGCAGTCAGGATTTCAGCACCGAGGTGTATCCACCGAACACTTGTCCAGTTTTGGGTGTTTTCCATTGCTTCTCTTAGCAACTGAGTTGCAGTACGAATGCAATGTTAGCAGTGCTAGCAGCATAGCAGATGTAGCATTTGAGAGAGACCTGCAGTACAGATGTAGCAATGGCAATGGCAGTGTCAAAGGCAGCAGTACAGTAGCAGCAACAGCACAGTAGTTGGTGGACAGTACGTGAGACATCAGCAGCGTAGAGGACGATGCTTCAGAGTCAGAGCAGTATGCAGTAGAAGTGTATTGCTAGAGCACATTCCTCGCTAAGAGGGAGTGTTGATTTAGGGTAGCAGCGGATGTGCTCTAAGCCTCAAATTTTGCAGGGAGGTTTGAGCACATGTATTCTAAAGAACCCAGCAAGCATTTTGGGAAATTCCACCCATAAGTAGTTTATTAAAATAATTAATATTTTTAATGGGGTTCCTAAGTCTAAACTTAGAAAAAATAAAATATTAATGGGTATTAATTTAATCAGGGGTGAAACTTCTAGAAAAAAGACAAGAATCAAGCCAAAACAATCTGAGCCTTTGATTATGATTTAATCTAGGTCGTTGGTTGTCCAACAAGAAGATATAAGAAGGGGCTTAAGGGTCATTTGGAAAACACACAAAGAGATCAAGGAAATCGATTTTCTGAAGTGAGAAGTTCTCAGGAGGAAAATCGATTGAGGAGATTTCTTGCAACAGAGGGGTAGTGAGAATCCAAAAGAAGGAATTTTCGGAGAGTACAAGGCAGAGAGAGGACAGAAAGATGTCTAGAGGAAGGTTGACGCTGGCCCACACAGTGCTGACGTAGAGGTAGCACAGTGCTTGAGGGGAAGTTGAGTTTCCTGCTAAGTGCAGTTAAAATTCAATTGTCAGAAGTCGGGGTGTGAGTCCGGGAGGCGGACAGTCGATTTCTCAGGCAGCAAAGGATCCAAAGGAGAGGCAGCGTAATACCTAGGAGGGGTGACGCAAAAACTGCCCAGAGTGACGCAATTTTGCGCAGAGGCCACGCAAAGGGTGACGCAGAGCCTCCAGAGCAGCAGGATCAATCACTGATTCTCCAGTGACAGTATGAGATCATTTCACAAGTCTTTTTTTAGTATTCTCTCTGTACCAGGTTGCTAGTTGAGCATCTTAGAATTGTAATCAGATTTCCCCTACATAATAATAAAACCCTCAGAGTTGTTGCACCAATTTTCCCGCATTGGGTTTTTCAGGGGACTTTTGTCAAAAAATAACAGTGTCCTATGTGTTTCTACTTTCCTTGCTCAGTTTCTATGTTTCAGAATCATATTTAATTGGTGTAGGTTGCTTCAATAATTTATTTCAATGTTTCAAGAAGAAACCTGAAATAAGATTGTAATGTAATTTACAATCTGGGTGAAGTAGATTCAGTTGGTTGCAGTAGAATTCCTGAGATTGTGAGATCTAGGAATTTTCACAGATTATCCTTTACCAATTCACCAAGGGGAATGGAGATCTTTCATTTAGCAATTTCAGCGTCATGGTTAAAGGGATTTGGTACCTTTTGAATCCCTTTATGAGCAGCATCCTTCTTTTCTATAGCATCTTTGGGTGTGTCCTCTTTACTCTGCAAGATAGTAACAAGAGACTCCTTCCTTTGGGTACTTGTACTAGGGACATCCTTCTTCACATTGTTGGCTGCCATTTCTTTCTTTGTTGTGCTGTTGATTGGTATTTCCTTTTTCGCTGCCTTGTTGCCCACAGTTTTGTTCCTCAAATTATATTGTCGCTGCAATTGCATTATGGCCTTTTGATATCCCTTCCCATAGTCCTCGGATTCAATCATCAACACATCACTTTGAGATTGAGCAAGCAGCAACTCTTCATCCTCTGCCTCGAAATTTTCAAACAACTCCTTCTCTTCATCTTCTTTAGTCAAATACACATCTTCCTGCCCATCACCAAAAAACAGAATTTGATCTTCTGGTAATTGCTCGTCCTCTTCATCTTGATCTTGAGCATAATTCTGCCGAAATGGTGGCCTTACATGCTGTTGTGACTGCTCTGAACCCTTATGCTCTCTTGGTTTGTATGGCAACTATGGTTTCCTTCGAAAATTTGGGTTTCTAATTTGTAGACCAATTTGAGGTTCTCTAGTTGTTGCCCAGTTAGTTAGAGAGATTTTCTCCATCATCTTCTCCATGGTTTTGACCAATGTATCAAACTTAGCATCAGAAGAAGTAGCAAGCTCTTCCTTTATTGTGACTCTTTTCTCTGCTTTCATCTTGGATTTCTTTGCCAACAGGCTAGCCTCCACACTAACTACATTGTTTTGCATGTCTTCCAGTGTTGCCAGATTTCTCTCCCTAAGTCGATAGGCCATATTAGGGTCGAAGGCATCAAGATAATGAAGTAAATCCAACCCGGGAGGAGGCTTTATCTCTGCCAGAATAGAACTGTACACTTTATTCAACCTTACCGAAAAGTCTTGGACAATTTCTCCAGGCTACCTTTTTAGATTATTATGCTCAGCCAGAATTTCCAAGGGATTCTTCTTCTCACCCCACCTTGCAAGAAAAGCATCTTCCAACTCTTAATAATTAGCAAAGGCTCCCGTGGGAGAACTCCTGAACCACTTCTTGACATCACCAGAAAAGCTTTGAGCAAACAATCCGACTTTAACATCATCATGGTCCACTTCCTCCAAATCTACAAAATCACTGACCTTATCAACATGTTTCTTAGCAGTAACTTCTCATGTAACCATCATATTAGGGAAGACCGTAATTAAGAGGCAAATCATGAAGCTAAGCGAGCAAAACCAGAGGGGCGTATCTCGTTGCCATAACTACTACCTAAGTAGTTGGGTGGCTAGCGGACGGTGTGACAAAAACAGCAGATGATGAAAAAACTTGATGGGTAGATGTTGAAACAGGTAATGTAGAACCCAAGAATGATGTAAAAACAAAACCAGAACTTGAACTGACTTGTGAAGGGACTGTTTTTTGAGACAATATTGTCTTTTCAGCAATTTCCTGAACTTTATTAACCAAACTTTTCAGTTTACTAAACTGCTGAAGAATATTTCGACTAAACTCCTTTTTCGGAAGAGTGGGGTATAAGGACTAACAATAGACGAATCCAAAAGAATTTCGGGAATACAAAAGTAGGATTTGGTTTTGGACGGAGGAAATTCAGAAGCAATTTCTGGTAAAGAAACAGATCCTTTAAGAGGGATATTACTTTCTTGACTTTCCACTACAATCCTCTCCTTCCTAAGCAGTCTTTCAGGATCACAAACAACCACAGGGGGATTTGGATCAGGATTCTGCCTGGTATACTTCCTAGAAGCCAGATCTTCTCATATAAATTTGCATGCAGCTAATTTCACTAACAATCAAAACAACTATGAAAATTTCAGCCTACAGTGTAACTCTAAAAATAAAACAACTCCCCGGGGAAAATTAGACCTTTCGATCCCCCGCAACGGTGCCACTATGTTAGCACTCCATGATTCCTTTTAGGCTAAAGAAAAAGGGTCACAGAGGTAACCACAAACCTCTTTTGCTTGATAGACTGGTCTTCTCCAACCAGAAGGGGCTCCCTCACTCAGAAAACTCAAAGATAAGAAACTTTGAACAAATTCTATCAGAGACCAAATCTTAAAAGTGTTTGATTTTTTGATTCGGGATTAGTGAAGGATTCTGGAAAAACTAATGCATTTGATGATGACCTCCCTGGTTCATCATGCCTATGCATTTCCCAACTAGTTTCATATACAAAGGCTTGACTAGTACAGACTCTGAAATAGGAAAACAGTTTGTAATATAGTGGAACTTGAAAATCAAAACACTCATCTACAATAGCAGAACAAATGAAATCTTTGTTACTACAATTTCAATGAATGAATATCAAGAGGAAGAAACAAACATTCAAAGGCATAAACATTTCATTTGCAACAAAAATATTCGATACAGCTAAATAAGAGCATACAAAATGAATTCTAATGAAGTTGTTCCATTACACCTTTAAAGCGAATTAGGAAGAAAACATGAATAAGATGACAGATAAACTAAAGAATGACAATTTCGAAGCATCATACCCCAATAATCTTTGTAATGCTAACTTGAATAACTTCAACATCAAGCATATTCATTAATAAAGCTCACAGCATGTGTCTACAATAGCTCAGAACAATGTTCAAACCAACAACCTATTCTATCTGTATTGTTCAGTTTAAATAGGCCATAGACAAAACATAATAAGTGTCTAGATAAACTGCATCACTGATCCAAACAGCGGATCGATCTAAAACCAAAAAGAGGAAAGCTTCAGTTGTTTGAGTCATTTTCCTCAAAAAACAAAAAAAACATAAAAGTATCCTTGGCTTTATCTTAATACAAAAAACTAAAACTTTGTGAAAGCAATCCTATCTTCGAAGAATATCTTCATGAAATGAAACAGCAAAAAGAAGAAAAGCTTACCGTTGACTGTGCAATGGCTCCGTAGCAGCTACGCAGCAACTATGATGGCACTTTTTGCTTCCAAAGATAGCATGTGGTTGGCAACTGATGGTCTAAGTTGGTTGCCACCTCCACTCCATGTTCACACCTTTAAACTCTAACAGTTGGCTTCTTCCCAATGCTTGTGCAAGTCTGTAGGCAGAGCTTGCGCAGTAGCTGTGTAGCAACTGCATAGCACATTTTCCAAAACTGCCTCTTATATGCCCTCCAATCTTAACAAAACACAACCATACTACTATAGGTCGCTCCAAACATCAGAATCATTCAAACGCACTGATCAAAACAGCATCTGCATCTTGAACCCAAAAAAAAAAGTACCCCTACTATGCAATGTAAATATTTTGAGACAAAAGCTAAAATTTCAAAACTTCAAGCAATGACCTGTTGCCTCCTCTTCCTTCTGCTGGAGGTTTTGCTAGTGGAAGCTTGGGTCTTTGAAGCTTGAGGTGTGGGATCTTTGTGCTCAGTGGGCACTGGCAGAGTGAGCTTTGTTTCAGACAAAGCTTTCGATCTCAGCTTTGGCACTCTTCCAGGTGAAGGTGCTTTGGCTACCTCCTTGCACTTCTTAACCAATCCCCATGCCTTGTCTAAACTCTTCTTCATACACCTCAGCTTTGCATTCAATACCAGGTTCCTAACATGGAGGTTTTTGCATTGTCTTCTTACAGGAATTGACCATTTAACAAAATGTTTAACTTTGTCAAGGGCTTTGGATGCCTCACATACTTGCTTGTCACAATTCTCTAGTAGATGCTGCACAAAATCCAGATTTCTTGTAATTATGATTCTCTTGCCTAAACCTCTTAACCTGCTCCTGACTCTCCTCGAGCTCTTCTAGACATCTCTGATACTCTTTCCACTAATCAAAATGTGGTTTACCAGGTGCTTGAGCCACCTTTTTCATTTGCTACACATAACTTAGTTCTGACTTGGCTGATCTAGTTGTAGGTCCACTAGACTCCCCTCCTAGTTCTTTGGCCTATTCAGCGAATGAAACATGTTTACCTTTATCCTTAGCTAGTTGAGTTGTTTGTTTCAAGTCTCTGTTTTTTTCTTCAAGGATGCTATCTTTATTTGATATTTGGAAAGAGCTTCTTTCATCTTGATCATCTTAGGGTCTTCTTCCTCATACTGTATGGTATCTTGCTCATATTGCATTGGATCTTCTTCTTGTTCAAAGAGGATTGGTTCATCCTACTTCACTTCTTCTTCGTTACCGTCCTCTTGTTTTTCTTCTTGCTTATCCTCAAAAATTTCAATAACTCCCTGAGGGACTACTCCCTCCACACTCTTCTTGGCCCTTGACCTAGTCCTAGGCCTGATCACGAACTCTTCGTTCTTGACTGTCTCTTCTACTTTAACTTGAAACTTGGTGGTCTGAGATTATGCCCCCTGAACCTTTGTTTCTTGAGTTTTCTCTTTGCCTTTTGAATCTGCTTCTTACCCTGCTTACCAAGTTTTTCTATGGACTTCTTGCTCGGTTTTTTGTTGATTTGGGGAAGCGATGTGTTCTAGCCACGAAAATTGGTGGAGAGGCTAAAGCACATGAGATCTCCAATACCCAAAAAGGGTTTTGGCAGATTCTAAATAGTTTGGGAGATATTATAAATAATTAATATTTTTAATGGAGTCCCTAAGTCTAAACTTAGGGAAATTAAAATATTAATGTGAATTAATATAAAACTGTGTTAAAATGGTCCAGAAGTCATGGATCAAGCCAGATCTAATCTTAGCCGTTGATTAGGGACTTAATCTCGGTCGTTGATTTGTCAACGAAAATAGTATAAGAGGAGGCTTGAGGGTCACTTGGAGAACAAACCAAAAGATCAAAATTTTGACTTTATGGGGCTGGGTTTGTTGAGAAAGTTGAGAGTGATCAGAGTTGCAGCTGAGGGGCAGTGAATACAGAAGCAGAGAGGCAGAGATAGCACCGAGAGGATCAGCACAATAGCCGAAGAAAGGGACGCAGAAGTAGCCAAGGGTCCACACAGAGCCAGCCAGGGCTCACGCAGAGGCAGTCAGGAGCTGCGCAGTGCCTCAGAGGGCCAGCGTGGGTGACGCAGAGGGCCAAAGGGCTGACACAGGCCAAGTCGGAGTGACGTTGGCCTAACCTTGGGCCAAAGAGAGGCTGGCGCAGTCCCTAGAGGCTAACGCTGGTGTTTCGTGGGGCAAATTAGAGCTATGGAGCTGCTGAAGTGTTTATCCGGGGTTTCAGCCGGAATATCTGCTTCCAAGTAGAGAGGTGTTGCTGCCGAGATTTTTCTCTATTAGGTGAGCCGGATTTGGCACCCAGATTGTATTCTGAAACTGCTTAATAAATCAAACCCTTAGATAGCTGCATAGGTTTTCCCGCATTGGGTTTTTCCGAGGACATTAGTCCAAAAATAACGGTGTCACTTGTGTGCTTGTTTCTATTTCCTTCAGATGATGATCTGTAATGTGTTGAGCATGTACTTGTATTTATTTTAGTATTTACATGGTAAATAACTTGTTAATTAAACAGAAAAAGTAGGTAGGAATAAATCAGTAAAGTGCATGAAGGGTTTCTAACGTGTTAGACTTAGAAATTCCAACATTTTTTATCTTTTTCTTCAACCAACTTTGTCTCTTTCACTATGTGGGTGACCTTCTTCTCATTTGTTTCATGCACTTCTTGTTCCTCCTCACAAATTTTCATTGATGAAGATTTTGTCTGTGGTAGTAAACCAATGCTAGATAGAAAGCCTGACCAATAAATCTTCTTCTTATCAACTGCAAACTTGACCAAAATTTTAATGAGGGAGAAATGGAAAACACTGGACATATGGTTATCCTTCTGAAGCTGAATTTTTGTTGCCATCCTTTCCAGACTTTAAAGAAGAAAGGTTGGTTCATGGGTTTTTTGTCTGTGAAGTGCCATAGAAGCCTCAAATGATACTGGTACACCCGGTTGAATCTACACTCACATGTGAAATACCTTTAGATAACTTTCAAAAGCTCACTGTAATGGTCCTAAAGGTACATGGTGGGGAAAGTTGTAGCAAACTTATCATTGAACTCAGTGTTGACAAATTGTTTAAAAGCTTAAATATCAAGCTAATCACCTTTGAACCATTTTTCACCTAATGTAAGGAGGCTTGTGGCATCTGCAATGAGTCTTTCTGTGACAATGATTTCCACATTCCCAACTTGAATCTGTTATCATGGAAGTTCAGGGCGAACAGGCTAGCCAATCTTGTGTTATGACCCACTTTTTGAACTTTTTGACAGAATGGAATGCAACCACCATTCTCGAGGCAACTCTAATGGCCGGGGAGGAGTTTATTAGGTTTAGAGTGCTGGGCTCAATGCGTACAACATATCCTCCCTTTCTGCTAGTAGTAGGAGCCATTAAACCTAACACCTGGCAAACTCAACTTAAACTTTATGGCAGGTTACGTGTATAGGACAGAGAGTGAGAGACTTGACAACTGTGACAGCACAGACTCCACTAGACAGCAGTACTTCACAGTGATGACAAAGCAGGTTTATAATATTCAAGGTAAGCGAGAAAACATTCAATTTCACCCTATAATTTAACCTAGCCACTCAGCATTGCATAATGGGCACAACTCCCATTTATAAGACACAATCCCAAGCTTTAAACTCTAAGTGTATGCGTGGCTCGCAGGGTATGCGCAGCAAATTTTCAAAAGAGAATGCAATAAGAGCATTATTGTCTTTAATCGGAGTTTTAAACATAAAATTTACAGGCTGGGAAACTGACTCCTACCTCCCACAAACTGAAAATCGATCTGTGTTAGCGATGGTAGCTGCAAGGACATGTTGACCCTGCCGCCTACACCTACCTACAAGTTAGTGAGAAAATCCTTCAACCCCACAAGGTGTGGTTGGTGGAAGGGAACTCAGAGAAAGGGTTGTCACACTAATCCCGACTCTCTCTGTTTGAGCTATCTCCTAGGTTAGCTAAAGGGGGTGGTCCCTAATGAAAAGTTAAGTTAAAAGATGTGAGTTTCTAGGAGAGTGTTATAGTGAAAATGGATTACTTTTAAGGATTTATGGGCAAATATGAAGTGAGCAACTTGAAATAACAATGCCAATCTAATAAGATTAAAAACCATAAAACCAGTGTCTTATAAAGAATTTGCTCAACAATTTAAAGATATATTTGCTCAAAGTAAAATGCAATGCTCTCAAAAGAGAAAACAAAGTAACCCTGAAATTTAAATAAGAATTGTTAGCACAAGATATGTAAGATACAAAATGCTTTTGAGATAATCAACTTTATAAATCAAAACATGTGAAACATATCTTGCCAGAACCCAAAAATTAGTAATTAACTTGGAAATGTAAAAGAAAGGAAGTGCTAAACCAAGACATCAATATGCAATTAGACTTGAAACATGAAAAGAAAACACTTGTTTGAAATGATTCCAATACTTGCTTTTGGAATAGACTTTGCATATGAAAACTCAAACCATCAAGAGACAAGTAAAGTAAATGTAATGGAAAGTGCTCTTGGTTAATTTTATTAATTAGCTCTACAACAAGATTATAATTTAACTCTTCAATCCTCAAACCTCACCTTCACCCAATGATATGGATCTCACAGTGAAGAGTCAACAGAAGAGTAGAAGATCCCTAAGATGTCTATTTCAACCAACTTATGTTGGAAGTAAAATTTTGATGAGGTTTGGGGCCTTCCTACACTAAAATGCCTAGATGAAATGCAAATTGCTTTAATTCCCCAAATTAAAATAATGATACATGCAAATGCTTTAAAGAGATTGATTTGCAATGCTTGAAAATGAAAGTCTTCAACATAAGTTGCAATTATAGAGGTGAACCTTTCAGAATGGCTCTTAGTCTGACCTGCATCAGCCAAACCACCAGAGACTCCGTTAAGCGAGAAGCCGGAACACGCACGACCTGCATCGGTTATCTTCGATGCGCCGAGAGCAGGGCTTTTACGTTATCTGCAGAAGTCAGGGTTTACAAGAAGAATGGAGCTGCGCTACTGGCCAGATCTGTTGAATACGGTGCTTCCTCAGGCGGAGAAGACAGCTGGTAAACCCTTGATCGGCATAAACGAGCTGGATATGCTTATGAAATGCTTACGAATCGGGCACGCTCTCAGGACGAAAAATCGCCGACCCTACCAAAGGTATGAAGGAATAATCCAGCTTTTTGCATATCAAAAACGTAGATCAGTATTATTATGTTGCCATTCTTGACAACCACCGGTTCAAACATCTGCCATTGAGCCCCGATCAGGCAACATATCCACAGATCCGCGGCAATGAGCATAGA
Source organism: Pinus taeda (assembly GCA_000404065.3). Lineage (NCBI taxonomy): Eukaryota > Viridiplantae > Streptophyta > Pinopsida > Pinales > Pinaceae > Pinus > Pinus taeda. The sequence continues at coordinate 29,255 of APFE031179070.1, read as the reverse complement.
TTGAGTCTTGGGCTCGTAGATCCAGACCTTCTAATGGAAGAACGACCCTATTTATGGTCAGATCCGAAAGCTCGCTCACCGAACAGGCTGTTTCGAAGTGAGTATAAGGTGCTGAGCAGAGTCACAGGGATAGATCTGCCAAAAATAAGATCTGGAATCCTGGTAAGAGATCACAGTTTCCAAGTATTTGTAAAAAACCCGGATGGAAAAGACACGGACCTCCTGGAGAAGGAAATCTCCATAATCGAAAGAAGCAAGAACGCAGGACCGGAGAAGACAGCCAAGGTGCTGACAGATCGGGAGGCTACTTTCTCAGGGAAGGAAGTCCTCCAGACTGAATCCCGGCCCCAAAACGTCAGTCCAAAATCTATCGGGACAGAACCCAATCGTTTTCAAATCCTCGTCAGAACGCCCATGGGAAATTCAATCTTGATTTGGACTCATGCCACAGATAGGGCAATAAATCTGAAAAATAACATAGCTAGCTAGATTGGCGATCCGGCAGGCGAGCAAAACCTAGTAACAGGGGGCAGATTGCTACAGGATCACAGATCCTTGAAGGAGTACAACATCAAATCAGGATCTACAATCATTCTCAATATGAGACTACGAGGAGGTGCAGCAACCAGCAAAACAACAGCAGGAGGCAGTGGGTCCAAATCGAATCACAACCGAGCTCAGCACCAGCAATACAGAAGTGAAAGAGCGTCCTACAAGCATATATTACAAAGTGGGAAAGCTCCTCCGACAGTCCCAAAACAGGCCGGAGCAGAACCAAGTCCATACATAGTGGAACAAACGCAGCACACACCAGAACTAACAATCGATATAGCAGAAGCAGAGAAGGTATTGGACAGCTATGGGAAGCAAGCCATCATTTGTCGTTTTAATCGGTTTTGGCCCAAACCCTTGGATCTATTTCATTGGATACTCACAAATTGGTCTCTGGCCTGTGAGATCCACCTCTGTTCAAAAGGATTTTTCATAGTAAAATTTCAGTCGCCAGAAATCAGAGAGCTCGTGATTCAGCAAGGACCATGGTTTTGGGGCTCTTCGAGTCTCTTTATTACCCCATGGTTCCTGGAGTTCGACGCAAACACTTTTGTTGTATCTCGGATGCCTGTATGGGTACATCTTCATAACCTCCCTATCCATTTCTGGGACCAAAAGATACTTGCATGTATAGGCAACTCCATAGGCAGATTCATCAAAACGGATACACAAAGAAGAAGAAAGAATTTTTACTTTCGCACGCATATGTGTGGAAGTAGATCTTAGTAAAGGTTTACCGGGAAACATTCAATTGAAACACAAAGACCGCAGCTGGTTGCAGTCATTAGATTATGAAAATACAGCTTTCAGGTGCAGAATATGTCGGCAAACTGGACATTTGCAAAATGCATGTCCAGAATACAAAAAAAACAGCCGCAGAAAGAAGAAAACAGGTAATCATCAAAAAGGATGGAAATTCTCCTATACAGAATCAGATGAGGAGGAAGAACCAGTCCAAAATGAAAGCAACCAAACAGAAACTCAGAAGACACCCCCACAAGAACCTATGGAATCACAATCGGGAAAGAACTTAAATTCAATGGAAATCAATGGAACCAAAAGGCAGCACTCTCTAGACGCCTCTGATTCAGACAAGGAAAATCCTCGACCCGGCGAAGAAAATCCACTTCAACTTGTTCCCATAATTCCATCCCAAGGAGAATGGCAAAAAGTTGAGAAGAAAAAGGGGAGAAAGACATGATTTCTCTCAATTCTCTTATTTGTTCTCGTTGAGGTCTTTTCTCATAATTCTTGTTTTTTATTTTTTAAGCTCTCCAACTGGACGGGCATTGGCCTGAGCATTCCTCATATGAGGAGGTCGTGTATCTGTTTCAGTGGGTTTCCTTACATGTTTAGTTGGACGGGACTAAGTTTCCACATCCAGCGAGCTCTATGATCCGCAAATTATAGAGCAAATTGAATGTTGCGGCATATATTTGTAACTTTTTATCCTGGTAATAAAAAGTTCGATTTTTTCTTTTGGAAAAAAAAGTTGCAATTATAACTTCAATTGGAGGAATAAAATTAGCTTACAATGTTGCATGTGTTTCATCAACGAATTAAAATGATACAAGTAATTTGCTTAAAAGTAAAATTTGTTTCAAATAGACAATGACAATAAATTGCTCCAATATTAAAGATAACAATGTAACATAAAATTGAAGCATGTATTCAAGTGTTCATGAAACAATTTACCAAGGTAAATGGAAACGAATCAAAGTTTGTTAAAAATATAAAATGCTTGCATGTAAATGATGAATTGCCCAAAGTAAAGTGTAAGCTTGTAGCTCCAAGCAATAATGAGAAAGAAAATGCAAAGCTCAAATGAAATTGTAACAAACTTTAACTTAATGAAATGTGATAGTGAAGTTGTGTTAATTCCCAATTAAAGCATGCATGTAAGTGAATGAAGTATGAAAGTTTAAACCATGAAAATGTCAATCCACCCAAGAGAAGCCTCCCTCTAAATGGGGAGATAGGATACCATGGGAGAAATCCCAAGCTCCCACAAGCAAGTTAGGTCTTTTATTAATATTACAATGAAAAGAGAGCCCTTCAAAGTTCTCAACTATACTTTAAGGAGAGTCCTCACAATAATTGCTTGAAACTTGGACACTAGACCTCTTTTCTTGAGAAAGTAGTGACAAGATCTCACAAAACTTATGCAAGGGAAACAAGGTGTGAGTTTCCTCCAAATGCCCACGACTTAGAAAGGAAAATGGGCAGCCCTCTAGTGAACTTGGCTTGGCCAAAATAAGCCTCAAAAGGGCTCACGACATCCTTGGAAATTGAACCCCCAACACTTGCCAAAGGTCTTTCAAACACTTGTTAGATGTTGCAGGAAGTTGCTCTTCAAAATCTGCCACACAAGAGTTAGCAAACAATCCAAACAATCGCTGCAAAATAAGTTAAGTATTAATGGAAAAATCGGCAAGATAAAATGTATATGTACAATTATAATTTACGAAAGGATAAGCTAAAGGGTGAGAGTAAACTCTCGTCTTTGATTAACCATCTTCAAGCTCTTAGATAGCAAATACAAGAAATGAAATACAATGTTTTTTTTTTAAAGAGATTTAAATTTAGAATTTCTCGGCTTATGTACAAACTATGTGCTGAAATCCCTGCAAAACCACTTTGTAAGATAAGACTATGAAGGTTCAAAGAACAAATGAGAGCTCCTTTAAGAATGTATCAAGGGTGGGTTGGTCTCTCCAAAGACTTCCCCTCACGCTTGACTTTGTAATCCCAATAAGATGTTCCCTCTACAAAACTTCAATCAAGAATTAGTTCCATATAAATTTAGCAATAAACAATGATAAGAAACTCTAGAGATTTATTTAAAACCAACAAAAGCATTCTATACCTAGAGCATACTTCTAAATCAAATGTCAATGCAAGATAGCTCTACATTAACAAATCTACAAGAGCATATGGAAGCAAATTAGATCAAAGCATGAGTAAAAGGAATTATACCAATGCTCAACAATTCATCACACTCGAAAAAGAGGAACACCTCATGAATGAAACCCCAAAGTCTTTATTGATATTTCTGAAAGTGTACAAGACAACAGCGCTTCCGCAAGCACAATAGCTAGTAACCATCTTATACAATGTGAGAGCCCATGGATCTATTATATAGAGAGTTGGGAGCAAATCCCAATGAAGAATGACAATGACAAATGGCATTGGAGCCAATCCCAATGTAGAAGTGATTAAACAAATGGCATGAAGTGACAATCCCAAAGAGATTCGAATTTGTTGAATGGAGCTCCAATGGCAAGTGTAAAAATCGAATTCTGGCAAGTGGACATCATTTTCTTCTTCCCTTATGTGCCAAATTCGAATTTTATGGTGGAATGGCAAGTGTATATGGGTGGTAACCCATGTGGGGACAATTTCCCACAAAAATCTCCACCAAATATTCTCTCAAATCCTCCCAAATGTGCATTAACTTCACAAACTCGAATTTCCAAACAGCGTTTTCATTTAATGCCAGAAATTCGATTTTATTTGAGCACATGTCTTAAGAGTCCACATCACCTTGGTACTTCACTTTAACTCCCCCATAATTTTCCACTTCATTTCCACAACATTTAGCATATGTGGATATTTATTTTTCTTCATTTATTTAATTTATGGCTTAATTAATTGCCAGATTTCCCACTAAACTTAAGAAAAGTGGGTTTTGAGGGTCCAAAACACATTATTAACCCCTCAAAGTATGTCATAGTAGAAAGTTGAGGGTGAGAGGTGTAATTTTGATTACTCATACCCCATACAACTTCTCTAAACTACACTTATTACAATTTAAATACAATTTTATTTGCAATTTTTCACATACGAAAAATCTAAAAAATTAAAAAATGACTACCTAGACCTAACCAAATTCTATGAAATTTTTTGTGTGATCTAGTATGGTAATATACATTGACTCTAGACACTAAGATGTGTCAGGAGCTCAACCTTCAAACCGTCACCCCGCCTTTGGGATAAAACGTGAGTGAAAAAACCTAGAAAATTATCCGCCTCTGAAAAAAGAGATAATTAACTAGATTAAAAAAACACTCCAAGGTATACTCATTTGCTAATCGAGTCCCAACATCCTAGACCTGTTACAGACTCAAAACTCATCATTACTAGTATCACTTATTATAATTCCCTGTAGGGTGTGGAATCTGGGTACAAGAAAAATTATCAGAAGATAGAAGTAGAGTTAAAAAACTATGTTGACTGACGATATCTGATGGTACAAGTGTCCTCTGGATCATCCTTGGGCATGGAGTGTTCATATAATCATCGGGTGCCACTCCAGTGGTCAATAGGACACACTGCACAGCGGTTGCGTAGTGCTCTGCGTAGCAACAGCGCAGCACAAGTTTTGAAACTCTCTGCAATCTGCCTTTCAATGCATAACCGGTCTTCAACTCTCCTTCACGGTGAACCAATACATTTGCCTACGATCAGAAACAATGAAAATGGAGGCCTCCTGGAGTGATTTGAAAATGATTCATAATATATGATGATGTAATTAAACATGTTGTTTAATCGGCGCTCCACCTGAAAAGCAATCATATTTGAATTTGGGAGCATGATAGGATCTGGGACAAAAATGTGGGTATGATGACCAAAGTTTGTGTATGGTGTATGTGGGTGAGGTTCACTCATCATACGCAATAATGTTATATCAAGGGAATTTAGGCTTTAGAATAGAAGGGAATTTAGGCTTAGGATAAAGGGGATTTAGGCCTAGAATAGAATAGGGGATAACATGAATATTTTGGAATTGGAAATAGTTTGAAAGAATAAGGGGATATGGGGAATAGGATAGGTAGGGTTAAGGAGACAAATGGTGAATGAGGAATGAGGAAAATTTTGAGGAAAATAAATGATATTAGAAGAGGGAGAAAAATTGTGATATTTGCAACCATGTTGCTTTAGACAGCATCCCTTTGATTGTAAACACATGTTCAGGTGAACTCTCTAACAAACCCTCAATTTGACACAAACCTTGACTCAAAAAATTATGATGACGACTCTTAAAAACTCTAACACCTCGTCCCATTATCGATCAAAACTTTGATGACCAAGTTTATGATGACTTCCCAGGCAGTGGTTGGTCGAACTCATGGCAGTGAAAATGTTTGTGAGTTTGACCTGTTCCATGAAAACAAAATTATGAATTCGAAGACATTTAACTACTAATAAACTAACTGACTCTAACACACATAGTCTTGGCTAAAGTAATTGGACGTCATATGTTCTCAAACTTTTCAACTCCTAGGACCAAGAACCATCAAACAAACATATTGACAGGTTGAAGAGTTCACTTTGTCTTCACAAACTCTATTTCAGCATGGCCGCTATTACCAACCAAGTCATTATCTTCCCTCACTAATCCTTGGACATTGTGAGCAATTTCAGAGTCTTTATTGTTGATTTCCAAACCCAATAACAATGCCAAATGGAGAGGTCTTTTATAAACATAGAGGTCCTACATACACCAGGGAACACAATTGTTCACCTATACTATGCAAGATTTCCTAATAACATTTTCGTAATGGGCTTATGAATCAACAGACACCCACTCAATTATTATAAATACATCACCATACAATTATATTAGTTCTCCACAGTAAGTCACTTAAAAATAAAATATACCATAGTGACTGTTTTGGGGTTAATACTTATCATACACTCGCCATATTGAAAAGATTGTTTTGACAATGAAATTGCATACTTGTTCGTCTTCTCATTCAAGTTGCACTGATCTATATATATTAAATAGGCAAGGCAGAGCTTTATTCCATGGATAAAAATAGCATTAAGCCGTGTTTTAACACAAATATCAAAGGTACCATTCATGTGAACATCTGTTAATTGATTTCTGACCTTAAATAAGTTCTTCAAAAAGTTTTGTTCAAGATTTTCCACATCATCTGGAGTTAAATTCTGTTGCTGCAGCTTCTCAGCTCCATGACAAGGATCAAATAGAGAATACATATGCTGCACCAGCAACAAAACAGACCCCTTAAAATCAACCAGCAGTAAGTACAAGAAAGGAAATGCCATTTTATTGAGTTTACACAGAGATGAGCTACCACGAGTTTTATTGTGATCATTCATGACATTTCAAAAGAAAGTTGTTTTTCAAAATAACATAAAATAAAATACAAGCTTCAATAGCATCCGGCGTTTAATTTCACTGTAACAACTTTCAGTAATGCAAAAGAAGACATATAGTGCTTAAAACTGTCATACCATCAGATCTTCAAACTGTTCTAAATACCAAGAACGAAAAATGCACTCAAGTCGCTTGCACATTTTCAAAAATTCTGCCTTTTCAGAGTCCAACTCTGCAATAGAATGTCAAAAAACTCAGCTGAAATTAAATCATTCAGAATCCCAAAGTATTGTCTAGTTAGATGATTGTAAAGGTAGCATTCATTTCCACATCATACAATATTAGAGTTAGTTGCATAAGTATTGCATATGCCATAATATGAGTGATTCAGTGTAACACCAACATCCCAATGAGTTGGAAGATTGTGAAGGAGGGAGGATTATTCCTTGCCTCCTCTTATTTTGAAAGTTAGATGTACAAATGACTCAATACATGGATCATTAGTTGCACTGTTATGTTGTGTTTTTCCATGAAATTGAATAGTAAGGCCCTTTAAACATTGCAAGAACTCAAATCACATGGATATGGATTCTAATAGTAAGGTCCTTTAAACATTGCTAGAACTCAAATCACATGGATATGGATTCTTTTTTAAAATTGAAGCTAGGAAAATTTATATTATAAAAGCTGCAGCAAGGATAAACAGCAAAAGTACAAAATACAGCTGTCCTGAGTTTTCAAACAACATAGGCAGCTCTCATTTGCCACAAACAGAGCTTGCAAAGGTACACAGTTAATGCATTCCAGAATTCCTTAACGGTATACAACTTTTAAAGAACACCTGAAATTCTAATTGCTTTACCCCACTTGGCCTCTTCCTACTTGATGTTGGAAGGAAGGGAGTCCTGGTTTCCAAGATCCATGTCTTCCGTCATTTGGTGCACTGCGTCTTCCTCAAAATCTGCTTAGACTAAATTTGTGAATATCCTGTGGTTGGAAGCTACAGAATGAGAATCTTTCCTAAGCTTGACAACCATATTCCTCAAAATATTACATTCTGCCACCAAGACATTGATTTTTTGTTTTTCCTGGACCAGAGTCTTCATAATGATAGCATTTTATGAAGTGCATTGTTGTTCATTTTCATGAACCTTAGAAGTCACGAAAAAGGGTGAGGTTTTGTTGCATTGTATGGACTGTTTATGCCTTCGAAAAACCCTTATAAACTCCTGACCTCCCCTATAATCCATGAGTGCAACACATAGGAGAAAACTTTGATGCTAGCCCTTGACAAGGGTATTTTGGGGATCAAAATGTTGCCCAGAGATACCTGAATCCAACACACGAAAGAGGGACCCTGCTCCACAAATACCAAAACAAAACTGCCAAGGTGCCAAGAGACCATAACTTTTTGAAACCGTATTTGAGAATACCAAAGTGACCAGTGCCCAACAAGACGCAAGAAACATAGCCCCAGTGGAGAGAGTCTAGGATGCTAAGAGATAACAATTGGTTGCGTTACCCACCAAAATGGGTAACTCCATAGGAGAAAATTTTTCTCTTATATTTGATAGCCAGCCTGCAGCCCCTGACACTTAGTATTCAATGATGATATTCCATGTGCCTCTGCCATTTGCATCAGTCACATGCCTCTCACCATCTAGCATTTCCACTTGGATGAAGGTGGGCTGCTATTCAAAAGGTACTTTGATCATTTTGCAATCGGGTGCTTGTACTTGTTTGTTTCAGGCATTTAGTATGGAAAAAGGGGTGGTCTGGGAGATTGACCGATCTTGACTATAAATCTGTTCTCTCACCTTACCAAAGGGGTTAATCTTTTGCACTAGTCTAGTGGGACCTCCCTTGAGGCCTTAGGGATTTAGAAGGGGCACTACTTGGAAAACCTTGATTGAGATAGCACGTTCATTCTCCCCTATGTTAGCTTTTATAGCATCATAGGTGTTCTAGTCTTGAAACTTTGTGGAGAGGCTAAAACACAGGAGTTCTCCATAACCCAGAAATTGTTTTTGGAAAATCCATCTAGAAGTGTCTCAATTAGATTATTAGCCTATTTTGAAATATTTCCTAAGTCTAAACTTAGAAAAAATGATTAATTAATCAGTATTAATTGAGAAAGGTATGGATTATCTAGAAAGTCACACGGATTGACTAGGAAATAATTTTAACCATCAATTAAGATTTAATCTTGGTCGTTGGAGGTCCAATGGAAAATTATAAGAAGAGGTTGATGGGTAGATGGAGGAAACACACTTGAGATCGATTTCCTTGCGCAGTTCGATTTTCCAGAGAGCACCAACAGTTGCTGGAATAGTTTGAGCCAGAGAAGGGAAGCAGAGACAGAGAGGATCAGGGATAGTGATCCGAAAGAAGTTTTCCAATTCCAGAGAGGTAGCAACAAGAGGTGGAGTTATTCCCAGTGAGGCTGCACAGAGGCTTGCACATGTAGCTTCACAGGGCAATTCACTTTAGCTGTGGGAAAAATCGATTCAACTTCCAAAGGCCAGAAAAGTCATCCAGAAAGCCAAAGAATCATTTCCAGCATCAGAGACATGTAGAACAACTTGAACGGAGGCTATTTCGGGCTAGACATCAAGGGTCTGTGCAAGCACTGCGCAAAGACCTGCACAAAGGGTCCAGAAGGACAAGTTTTCTAAAGCATAGTTGTGTTGGGGTTGCCTATGGAAGAAGGGAAATTCCCTTAGATAATTTCGGCCAGATTTTCTTGTTGTGGATTGTCAGTTTTGAGCATGCAGATTGTACTCAGATAATTTCACTGCTGCTTAATAATAAAAACCCTCAATTGTTGCACCGGTTTTCTCAAGTTCGGTTTTTCGAAGGACTTTTGTCCAAAAATAACAATGTCAATTTTTATGTGTGTGTGCTAGCATATTTCTCAGTTTCCAGCGCTATTATTTTCCGCAGTGTTTTTGTGAAGATTGCAGTGTGTTTATTTTGTTGTTGTCGTAGCAATAAACTGCTAATTTAATTAACAGATAGAAGAAATAATACCAGTTGTTCAATAGGATTTCAGTAGTGAAATTTTCACACCCTACACCATACTTGACCCTTTCCATGCCACATTACAAGCCCATTATACCACCTCCATTCTTCAAGTCTAACTTGTTATTGGTTCATTGGGATTTGGCACCATCATGTTCGCACTTGTAATATACCAAATTACAAATTTGCTAGATATTGCTTCAAAATTCTACACCGTCAATTTGATAAACAATTTACATAGTGTGAACCATAAAATTAACAACAATAACTGGAAATATAATCTGCAACTAAAGAATTGACAAGATAAACATGCAAAAGAACTCAGTGTTATTTTATTACTATGCAATAGATATTAGATGCTAGTACAATAATATGGAAATGGCTAAAGTGATGGCCTCCCAAGAAACCTGCAACAATACTGCATCGGCCTCTAGAATAAAGTTAAACTAATAAATACACCTGTGAATTCTGGATGAATTCACCAAGGGGAGAGAAGCGTTCTCACCCACTCTCACTAAATCACCTGAGGCTTTTTGTCTTGGGGCTACTAAAGCAGAGAACTAAATTCTCCAATCTACACCAAAGACAAATACTCAAATGAAGATATCCCCAAATGATCTCCTTCTCCTTTTAAAGGCTTGATAGATAAAGCTCCAATCTTCTAGAAATATTTTATTTTATTATTATTCTAGAAGCTCCTCCTTGACTTTGTCTTAAGTGACTTTTTAATTTATTTAAGTCACTTTTGGCCTTTTCTCCTTAATTAATCTTTTCCCTTTTTAATTGACTAATTAAAGTTAGTTTTAATCTGGGAAAATGGTAAATCGCCCAGCATATTTTCTCTAGCCACTAAAAGCCACTTCTTAGCATCTCATCATGTAGATCTTCTCATTCCAGATCCAACGAGCTATTACACTAAGGCGTTCTGTCAAATATTTCTCCCAAAATGCCACCTTAAGCGTAATTAATTAAGTTATGCTCAATAATAATCTCGTTTACAAGAATTATCAAAAAGCAACAAAACCAAAAACAATTTGTGCAAAACTACTCCTCGTGATGAATATGCCAAGCGAATGTCATCGAACCCATAAAATCCCCTCAAAACCCCTCCGGGACCCTTGATGATGTAATCCTTGGTCCTATGGCCTGGCCATACATACCCTAGAAACTCATCCTGGTTGTACTATAGAGGAAACTAAAAATGGGGACATTACAAGTCCTCCTGCCCCAAGATTGCTTTCCCTCGAGCAATCTACATCTATCCATCGCAGAAGCATATGTATAATGATACCAGGGTCCCATACAAACCACTGGGTCAAATCATGCCTCCATGCTAGATAAAAATGAATGGGTCCCTCGCTACCTAGATCCCGAACAAATCGTTGACTCAATCTACCATCAATAAAACCTCCTGGATCCAAAACCCACAATGGCCACTCATCATCACCCATACCCCATGACTCTAGTTGTGCTCTATCTCTGGCCATAGTGTTGCTCCACCAATAGAATACCAACTCAGCACTTCTCTCCAATCCAACTCTTTGCACAGACCAACGTCAACCCCACTATGTTGATACAGGGCTAGTGCAACCAGAATGCAATGAACTGTCGGCCTGCATCACATTGCCCACTAGAGCATGTAGTACCCCTCACATCTAAGGGCCACTATTGTACTATGCCCCTAACTAAGAATATCACCCCATAGAGCATCGGCCACCACATTGTGCTTTCCCTGCACATACTCTATGTCGAAGTCATAGGCCTGCACCTTGCTGACCCATCTCTGTTGCTTGTCATTGAGGCCCTGCTGCCCCATGAAGTGATGAAGACTATTGTAATCAGTCTTCACCCGAAACCTGTAGCCCACCAAGCACTGTCGAAATTTGGCCAATGCATGCGTGATGGCCAGCATCTCTTTGTCATATATGGAATATGACAGCTCTTGTGGTAGGCGCTTCTAACTCTCGAAAGCAATGGGATGCCCATCCTGTGACAAAACTACTCCAACTCCCACCCCGAATGCATCACACTCCACGGTGAAAGGCTAGGAAAAATCTGGAAGTGCCAAGACCGAGTAACTGCTCATCACCTCCTTGAGGCGATCAGAGGCAACTTGTGCTCCATCAGTCCATGCGAAAGCCCCTCTCTTGGTGAAATCGGTCAAGGGTGCTGCCAGCCGTGAGAACCCCTTGACAAACTTCTTGTAGTAGGTGCAAATGCCCAAGAAACCCCTCAGCGCAGTCACATCTCGTGGTACCAGCCAGTCTCGGATGGCCTGTATCTTCTCCTCATGGACTTTCACCCCATCAGCACCGATGATATTCCCTAGGTAGAGCATCTTTGTCAAGCCAAACTCACACTTGGATAGTTTGGCATAAAACTATTGCTCCTCCAAGATGCGTAATACCTCCTCCTAGTGTTGGAGATGCTCCTCCAATGTCCGGTTGTAAATCAGAATGTCATCGAAGAAAACCAGCGCAAACCTCCTCAATTGTCCTCGGAAGACTGGTTCATGCATGACTGGAAAGTGGCCGGAGCATTGGTCAACCCAAATGGCATGACCAAGAACTCGAAGTGCCCATAGTGGCACCAGAAAGTTGTCTTAGGTATATCCTGATCCCTCAACCTGATCTAGTGGTACCCCGAACGCAGATCGATCTTAGAGAAGTACTTGGCTCCTCTAAGCTCATCCATCAACCCATCTATGTGGGGAATGGGGTACCGGTTCTTCAATGTCTTCTGGTTGAGGGACCGGTAGTCAATGCACATGCGAAGGGTTTCATCCTTCTTCTTCACCAGTACTACTGAAGAAGCGAAGGAACTGGAACTTGGCCTGATATGGCTCAATGCTAACAGCTCCTAAATGGCCTTCTCTATCTCATCCTTATAGGCCTTGGGATGCTTATAAGGGGTGGTGATCATTGCCTGCACACCTGGCTCCAACTCAATAGTGTGCTCGAATCCCCTGTCTGGTGGCTGCCCTGGTGGAATGTCCCCAAACACAACTGCGTATCGGTCAAGTAAAGCCTGTATGTCTGGTGGTGGTGGTTGGGCCTATCCCCCAACCTCTGAAATCCTCAGCTCTACTGCCCATGCAATGTCCCCATGTCGTAGATCTGCCTCCATCCTGTGGGCTGAGACTGTCTGAGGTGGATAGGACTACATGCCTCTCAGAACTACCAATTTGCCATCCGGCCCAATGAACTCCATCTCTGGCTTCCTCCAATTTGTCATGACTCGCCCAAGGGAGTACGGCGACTGAACACCCATCACCACAATGGTGTTTGGCACATCGACCACATAGAAATGGTCTGTCATCGAGTAGTTTCCCATAACTACTGTCAGGGCAGGCACATATCGAGTGCACTATATGGTGCGGCCACCTGGTACTAGGACTGAAAAGCCCTCAAACTCAGCAGTGGTGAGGCCCCTCCTCTGAACCAACTAGGCATCTATGAAGTTGTGGGTAGCCCCACTGTCAACTAGTACTAACACCCATTGCCCCTGTACAGTGCCTTTGATACTCAATATCAAAAATTTGGGAACCCTGCATAAGGAAGCAAGGACTCCCCCCGATGGGGCAAGGGATGCCCCTCCCTATGGAGGTGGTGTTGGTGGCCCTCAAGTAAGCCTCCTTTGCAACTCATAGTTCTGGGTTCCCTGTCCTCCATAACCCTTGTTCTTCTCACTCTACTTGAGCTTGCAGAAATCTCTAAAAGAGAGTGCTTCCCTAAAGTCTACATCCAGATTGCCACTCTCTAAAATAATCTCCCATTTGAATGGGGTCTTCACCCCTTGCTGGTTCGATTTGTGCCAATGGTATGAAAGAGGGCAGTGTGGCACGAGTTGGCCCACTAGCTAATGGGTGTTGCACTGCTGGTGAGGGGTGATCGAATGGCTGAGAGGCTCTAGAGGTTTCCCCAAATAAAAACCCTCTAGGAGTGGTCCTCTCTTTGTTCTGCAGTTTTATCTCTTCCAACATATCTTTCTGGCCCTTGGCTAAGTCATTCAAGGCTCTCAGGAGGCTGTCAAAAGCCATCTCTTCCTGCTCTTGGGTTCCACCATGCCTCCTCTTCAACCACTGCTTTCCCTCTGTCCTTTGTGTTTGGAGTAATCTCCAGCTCTCTTTCTCTGCTTCGGTACCTCTGCCTTCGGTATGTGATGTTCTGCTGGTCCCCTTCTCTCATAGGAGAAAATCCCCACAGTCGAGCCAAGAACTAGGCTCTGATACCACTGTAATGTTCTTAAATAGGAATACAAGTGATATAAAGCAAATAATATGTTTAGCAAAATATAAAAACGAAATACACATTAAACACCCTTTGAAATGCTAGAAATAAGGGACTGTTGAGCCATTTTATTACTTCTTTGAGGAAAAAATACAATGGATAATAGAATGGTGCACCTGGGCATGTCTCAATGTACAAGCATGACCAAACTCAGGCGAGAAATGGTTGAACCGATGATTGCTCCAACTGTTGCACCAATCTGCACTACACTACCCAGAAAATTGTCTTTTCTTCTAAGTTTGAATCGCTAGAAAGTCCACTTCCGGTGCTCAAAAAATTATAAGATTTGAGCCCCAAACTCCGTGGCCTAAACCCAGAAAAAACCCACAAAGGAATTTAGCTGGTTTAGATTTCTGAAATTCGACCCCCAGCTACAGCTGCAAAAACTCGGCCTGCTAGAATCGGTCTGTAAATCCTCCCGGAAAATGTCCCAAAGTGTTGGGCTGACCCCTACTACAAATCCCCTAACTTCCTGAATGGGCTTCCGACCTTAGCACCTACTCCTAAGCCCTACGAAAATGTTGGATTGGCCCTCTGCGTTGTCCCCAAGCCTAGTAATTCGAACTGTTAGGATGTTGGCTCTGTTGGCTCCAAAACTCTCAAGGAATGTTGGCCTACCACTGCTCTCCCAATCCTCTAACTCAACCGACAAATGGCTGATCAATGGTGGCTCTAACTCCTCCTGCGTATTCTCTAGATAGCCCAAAAATACGCACTCCCTGTATTTGGTTGAATGGTAGTGTTGTAACATACTCCCGGATCTCCTGAAATGCTTATGGAACTGCCTCCCTACGACGGGGACAAAAGGTCCCCCAAAGGAAAGGTAGAATCCCCCGCTTGAGAGATTCGTGGCTAAACAGCCGGTTGATTCACCTAAACAGCATAGCGAACAGTGAAGTAATTTTGATTTGCAAGATGTAAGAATGAATCCAAATGAGAGCTCCCTCCTCCTTTTATCTCCTTGGGCCTTCCTTGCTTCATGTGGGCCCCTCCATCCAGCTATTCAAATTCCCTCCAAGCCATTCGAATGGCCTAGTTCTAATTCACATGTGGGTGGCCACCACATTCCACTAGCAGCCAAATAAAGTCGAATTTCCTCCTTAGTCCGTAAGTCGAAAATGCTGGGTTCTTTCCCTTAGCCAAAATTGTGCAAAATTGTGTAGCAACCCCCTGTTACAGATGTATTTGAGGAGGGACATCACACTTAGCCATTGATGGAGATCTAATCATGGTCGTTGGTTCACCAACGAGAAATTATAAGAGCAGGTCGATGGGGATGGAGATAAACATCTCAAAGAGTGTTTACAATCCAGTCGCAGTGATTCAGAGCAAGAGCGCAGTTGAGCACTGAGAGGGAGTTCTGTAGCAGAGGGGTAGCAGAATTTTGGAGTAGGAGAACCCAACATTTCTAGTGGCAGTTTGTCGGAGTACTAGAGGCATTTTTCAGTCCACATAAGGGGTTGCGCAAGGGCATGTGCAGAGCACCAATAGAGGCAGTTCGATTCAACTCAAGTGGAGATCAATGCAGTTGCAGGAGGTCGGGATAATTTTCTAGAGAACCGGAGAATCACTTCCAGAGCAGCAGCAGTGTGTCAGAGGTAGATTCAAGGCAGTTCCGAGCGGTTGCAGTAGAGGACTGCAAAGCATCTGCGCAGGGTTTGGTAGATAGCCATTTCGAGTGGTCAAATTGCTATTAGATTGCTTGTGGAGAAGGGAGAAATTCCCTCAAGAATTTTGTTAGTATTTTCTCAAAAGGGGCTTGCCAATTTAGGCACCCAGTTGTACTCCATAAATTGTTGCATAATAATATAAACCCTCAGCGGCTACACCAATTTTCCCACATTGGGTTTTTCTGTGAACTTTTGTCCAAAAACAACAGTGTTTTTATTGTGTGTGTGCATAATTTTCTCAGTTCCAGTCTACAATGCATTTTAGTTTTGGTGAAAATTACAGTATTGATTGTATTCATTGTTTGTGATAATAGCAAATAAACTGCACGTAATAATATTTAGTTAGAAGAATGATTTTTAGTTGCTACAATAGTGAAATTTTCACATGGTATCAGAGCATGGTTGGTCAGATCGTGGCCCAGTAACGAGGGAGTAATTTTGCAGTTTCAGAGGGAGACTCTAGGAAAGCTTTCTAGACTTGCGCAGACCACCAGCTGGAAGTGCAAATTAGCAGAGACAGGGTTCAATTTTCAGTGTGCGGGCAACAGAAAATTCGAAGAGCCTGGGTTGCAGTGATTTGCAGGCAGTGGTGTTGTCGGGAAGCAGTTCTGGCGAGCAGATCAGTAATTTCGTTGAGCAGATCCAGGTGCAGTTAGTTCGCGAACCGCAGATCATCGCGGGTTGGAAGAGAAAAAGCACATTGAGAAAGGAGTTTTCCAAAATTTTCCTAAGGGTTTCTAGATCTAGTTTTCTAGAGGAAATCTAAGATTTCCATAGCAGAAAGTAATAGCAATGCAAATCTGCACATTCTAGGAGGAAGTGCAAGTAGCAAAGCAGGAAGTTGAGCAGGAAAGGAAGGAGATTCCTATTTATTTTCCCAGTTTTGAGTTTCACAGAGAAGGCCTCAACAGGACTTCGAGATCAAGGTAGGCTTGATGGAGCCTCTAACTATTGTATCTGGAAAGCCAAAATGACTTCCGTGTTGGATGAATATGGTTTGAAGATGTATGCAGAAAATGTTGTAACCATACCTACAGATCAGCAGTAGCTAGAGAACTACAATAAGGAGATGGCCAAGGTGAAGAGGACGATCCTCGATGGAGTTCGAGATCATATAGTCCCACATCTAGCTGGCAAGAATACTACCAAGGAAATGTAGGATGTTGTCACAAAGCTTTTCCAGGATCCTTCCGAGAACTAGAAGATGTTTTTGAAAGAGAAGTTGAGAACAACGAGGATGTAGAAGGGTGAAGGAGTCACTGCTTCTATCACCAGAACTCAGAATGTATGAGATGAGTTTGCAGTAGTTGGAGACACCTCCCGACAGTGAGCTAATGCGTACAATTCTCAATGGTTTCACCAAGGAGTGCACAACTTTCGTCCAAGGTATCAATGGACAAGATCAGCTACTTGGAGTAAACCTCCTCAGCGTAGAGGTTGGACACCGCTTTAAGTGAAATAGAGAGCATATAGTGTACTCTTGCAATTAGTCCTGACAATGCTTATTTCATAGGTACTATAAAAGTTGTGCCATGGCTTATTGGTTCTCTTGGGGCAGTGCACAGTGCAGCGATAGCATATGGGCATCACACCCGTACATGGCTCCACACCTACTACTAGGGAAGGGCATGGTTGGCCTTTAGTTCCGCGAGCCTTAGAAGCAAAGAAGTGGCCTCGCCTTTACCAAAATGAGCCATACTTTTGACACAAACCTTGGATAGCTCCATGCCAATCAAGGGGTTTCAGGAAAACATAGTGAGGTGGACAGAAATATGGTTAGAACTTTTATGTAAGTTAATAACATTAAAGCCATTCAATAGAAACCTAGTTTTGATCTTTGAGAGGTGTCCAAGAGGGCTTGCAGCCAAGTCTAATGTACTTGAAAGGAGTTGTACCCAAATACAATAACAAGGAAAATTACGAGATGCACACAAGACTGGCAGGTTATCTACAAAATTGATGAAGGAGATACTGGAGAGGCTATAGAGAAAGAAGATCCACTTCTTGAGGAGTAGTATGGCTATAAAAGAAACAGGTCCAAAGAGACAAGCATACGTGCCTCTTAGTACTGCAGGGGAATGAGGTTGCATCATAGTAGGTTTATGGATAAAACGTGATTGAGAAAGACCATCCAAAGGCCACTTGCCCAGACAACATAGCTATACATACCGTGACAGTATTGTGGTGCAGGAAGAGACCGCACTGGGGTCCAAATTGATGTTTCATTCTCAGTCAATTGTTTAATCTTTTTGATATTATTCTTTGATTGACAATATGTATTTGGCTAATGTAGTTTGTTTGCTTGCAGGTAACAAGGAAAAGCAAGAATGTAAACCTAGATGAAGGGAGCTAGGATTTTTCACAAAAGCTACACTACTAGGGTTTTGTTGTAGCGGCTCCAACCACCCTCCAAAATTTTGGCTAAGCTTCGTTTTGGAGCCTCCCTACCAACCATCCTAATAGCATGTCTTGCATTGTCAAGTACATAGGCTTTAGTGGTGTTTCAATGGCCTGTTGGCCTATGCATGTCAGCTTTTTTCTCTCTCCCGCAGGGCGGCATTCCGAACTTAAGCTAATTGCTAGCTAAGCAGCTCCCTCAGAAAATTGTGCAAATCTAGAGGAGAAACAGCCTTCCCTCCAGAAATTGCGCAAATTTGATGGGCAACCTGCTGGGCTCAGAAATTGCGCAATGCAGTCAGACAAGCTTCCTTGAGAAAATCGCGCAATCTGGCCCAGCACTGCCGTTCAACCCAGAAATTGCGCAATTCTGGGTAGCAGTCACCTACTCCTCCCAGAAATTGTGTAATCCCTATGGGACAACCAGCCCAGCTCCTCCCAGAAATTGTGCAAATCCCTCTCTCAGTCAAGCAGACCGATGCATGTGCCTTCAGGGTTGACTGGTTCCTTCCGGGACCGAGCAAAACTGATTTGCATGCATGGGTTGTTTTTCCCGAAATAGCAAAAGGTAGCATGCAAAGGCATCCCTAGATTTAGGGACCTATTTTCAGCAGCTAGAGGTTACATGCAAAGTTTAGAAACCTCTCGCCAAGTGTCGTTTTTTCCTAGGTTTATGGCATTTGCGTCATAGCCTCGATTTTATCAAAACTTATGAACTGGACACTACAGAGCGCATTCCTCACATCAATCTTACAGCTCTAACATCCCCAATGTTTTTAAAACCGGAACCGGTGACCGGACCGGTCCACCTAATGAGCCGGTTTACCGACCGGAACCGGTCTAACCGGGACTGGTTTGGTCTAAATGAACCGGTTTTAGAAAAATACATTAAATAATTATTTTTTAATGAAAAAAACTATTTTTAGGATTTAAAACCATGATTCCAAGCCAATAGAGACAAAAATGCAAAATGTCATTTATATACATGTAAGGTGAATATATCAAAATGGCACAGTGCAATCAATCATCGACAAAATACATAAGCATGAGGCCTAAATGGCCTCTTAGGTGCAAAAACAAAGCCTACAAAATATGGGGCCAGGGCCTACTAAAACTCCAGTCTACATATTGATAATACTATAATAGTGATCAACTTATCACTTAAAACTTCATGAAGTCATCAGATCAACTCAGTTGTGAGTCTCGACTCCAAATTTTGTAGTCAAACTTCTCTATGGTTCAGTGATTGGTCTCAAACTTCTGAAGGTTTCTGCTCAAATATGCCCTATTATTTCATTTGTCTTCGCATGGCTACATGGTCTATCCAGCAAAGTGTGCTGAACCTTGTTAATACCTCTAAATGGATTTTGGCAAATTTGCAGATCATGTTGCCATCAATCATACACAATGAGCCCTGCAGTATCTCCGGCCTTTTGGAGGCATGATGACTACCTGGAAATGCAAACTAGCTTCCTTAGCCTCTCTGAAGATGGCAACTCCACTGACAGCTACACACTATCTCTAAAATAGCTCCAATCCCAACTCCAAGATGACTACTTCAGCAAAACTCAACACTCTCCAAGCTCACAAACACTCACAAACACTCCAAATCAGTTGTGTGAGACAAATGAGAGTGAGAGGGGTCTCTTATAGCTTGGAGAGGGTGTTTTTGGAGGGAAAACACCTTTACCTCCCCCCCAAAACCCCTAAACCACAGTCAAAATCTGTCTTTTTGCATGTTTCGGTGAGCGTGCCTAAAACCGGCCGGTTTCGTCCTAAACCGGCCGGTTTTCATCGGTTAGGGCTAAAAAAAGGCGAGATGCCCTATCAAACTGGGTTTTTTGGCCGGTTCGGACCGGCAGCCTTGCTAACCAACCGGTTTGACCGGTAACCGATTTTTAAAAACGGTTTTAAAAACATTGAACATCCCACATCACATCCAAGAGTCTTTGGCACTTTAAGCTTAGTTGTTTCAGGGTAACTCTGTTTCTCATGTCTTGTGTTGCATTTTTGTAGCTTTTTATGTTTTGCTTCGTGTAAGTGTTGTCTACTTGATTTCAATGAACGCTTGTCATTTTAATGTATGTTAGCTTGTAGAAGCACCATTTCAATTTTCATTTGCATCTCACTATTGTCGCATGCATGACATTGTTTTTGCACCGACAGTCGCCGTTGTAGTGACCCGCTTCACACACATGCATGCTTTCCCGTTTTCTGAATCATGCACTTATTGTTTGTATGCATGATCATTCACTCTTGTTTACACACAGTATCACCATGCATTCAGACTTCTATGTTTTCAGTCGCCCATCGACGGGTCTGGGCTGTCTTGGCCCAGACCTTGCCTTGTCTGGCTAGCATTGCACATTTCTAGAAGTGAAGGCTCTGCCTTCCCTCCAGAAATTGCGCAAGTCTGGCCCAGCACTGACCTCCAGGCTTGCATTGCGCAATTCTGGGAGGCAGTGCCTTGCTGGCCCCAGAAACTGCACAATGCAGTTTGCTGGTTTGCATGTCACTGCTGACTGAAATTGCGCATTGCATAGTTTCAATCCTCAACGGGCCAGGCTAGACTGTGCATTGCGCAGATCTAGCAGTCAGTCAAACTCCCGACATCCCGGACTGTGCCTTACGCAGTTTTGGCAGTCAGTCTCCCAGCCTCCCGGCGAAAATTGCCCAATCTTCACAGACAGTCACACAAGTATGTTGCATGTCAGTCCTCCAGTTTGTTTTGGTTTTCAACTGACAGATTGCTTGTCATGAGTGTTGCTATGTCTCAAGGCATCACAGGTGTTCGTCTACCCTCTCAGCAAAACAGGTACATTGGCTTCCAGGGGAGCAGAGTCAAAGACACCGTTGTAATATTCCTAATTAGCCATGGCTAATTGGAATATTAGATTTTGCTCAATTTTTGCCTTCTATAGTTATTTGTAAATAAAAAAAAAAAGTGAGGACGGGGGACATAACTCATTTTTAGAATAAAAAGTCACTTCCTAGTAGCACAACGTTGTGACTTAGAGGGGAGCCAAGGGGGCCAAAAGGGGAAGTAAAAATGGAGCCCACGCAGACACATGGAGGGACTGCGCAGAAGGGAAGAAACACATCGCAAGAGAGGAATCACACAGGAGGAGGTGAGCCTTGGGATTGAGAGAGGCAAAGGCTATAAAGGAGAGAGGAGCCCCCTCATTTTGGATCATTCTGGTTATGAGCATTTGTGATACTCATTTCGACTTAGAGCACGCTGGCTATTTAGCTAGTCTGCAGCACTGTTTAGTGCATTGAGTGTCTCCGTTCGGAGATCTCACCCTTAGCCCTGGGGACTTCAAGTGCCTGCTCGGGCAAGGTATTTCCATTGGCATTCCAGCAGTAGATTCATCAGCATTTCAGCAGCAGTTTCATCAGCATTTCAGCAACAGTTTCATCAGCGTCTTTGAGGAACTGCGCAGAACCCCAAGGGGGTGTTTCGGGGGTCGCATTTCTAGGTTTTCAGGTCTTTTAGTAGAGTCTGATTCCAAAGTTTCAGCGTCTCTGAGGGAGCAACCCCAAATCCTCATTCGAGTTCGCAAAACAGCGCATGACAGGTTCCCAGCAGCGGAACGCAAATCAGTGTGAGGCCATTCCAGGAAAACTTTCTGGGTTTTTCTAGGTTTCTTGAGTAGAGCCTGAATCAGAGTTTCAGCTTTTTCCGAGGAGGGGAGCAGCCCCAAATCATCATTTGTTTTCTAGCAGTAGCAGCATCCACGCAGAGAGGCCATTCTTGTCATTCTGAGAGTATTTTTTCACTTGCCTTGTGCAAGTCGAGGTGCCATTGTCAATCACCTCTGGTACTCATTTATTGCTCATATAATAAAAGGCTTACATTCTCGCTGCATTCCTGTGTATTCTGCTTATATTTCCGGTTTACATTATTATATGCTGTTCCACTGTTATTTTATCACTTCTGGGTTATTATATCATTTGCACATATTTGGTTGGAGTTTTTGCGGGGGTTTGAGGAATATTACAGTGGTATCAGAGCATAGATCTAGCTCAGCCTGTGGAGCTAGCAATCTATGACACCGAGGGAAAACCCTATATCTGTTATAGAGGTCAGAGATATAGAAACACTAAATGTAGGTTGGAGAATACCTACGGAGAGGAAAACTGTGTTCCTGTGGTGGACGCAGAATAGGAGGAACCTGTGGTAGACGCAGAACAGAGAGAGCCAGTAGTGGACGCAGAGCAGATGGCAGATGAGGATGGGAAGAGATTTGCGAACATGCTCCTCAAATCTGTGCAGGATCTGTCGAGGCAGATTGAGGTGATGAGGCAGAGATTCACGGCAGTAGAGGCCAGACAGCGTGAGAGCCCCACGAGTTTTCCAGATTGGTGAAGGATCAGGTGCATCCCATCACTTGACAGAGCAGCGTGATACTGCGCAGCAGGTGGCCTCACATGCCCCTACACGCTCTACCATGCCCACTTTCTTAGGAGCAGACACGGGGCCAGAGCCCAGCAGGAGGCAGAGCCCAGACATATGGGCGATTATTTTGCAGAGTACCAGGCCTATGGGCAGGAGTTCAGGGAAGCCCTCCCATTCAGAGATTTTGTTCAGCTCCAACGGGATAGTGGACCCCGCAACCATCACAGAGGGTACCAACATTACCATGATGGTGACACCCACCATGCAGCGAGTAGATTCCACTTGCCTACATTTGATGGTTCATCAAACAGTTCGGCAAAGTCTTGGGTGGAGAAGCTGAACATCTATTTCCAACTTAACCAGATATCGGAGACAGAGGCCATCAAGGTGGCAACATTGCATTTGGATGGTGAGGCCCAGGATTGGTGGTTTCATGGGATGGTTACACTAGGGCACTCCATAGTGACGACATATGCCGAGTTTACCAGCAGACTGATGGAGCGATTTGATCGGAGGGATCCAGAGCAACATTTCGTTGAGCTGACGCAGCTCAAACAGACAGGGAGCCCAGAGACCTACATTGTAGATTTCTTGAGGGTCTCCATGATGGTGCCAGACCTATCCACGGCACGGAGGGTCTATATGTATGTTGAGGGGTTAGCAGAGCCAATTCGGGGTTTAGTCCGATCCACTAAACCAGCCACACTCCAGGACGTTATCAGCAGGACCCGGGACTTACAGGATGTCTTACCCAGGACCCGAACAGCTTACCCCCAGAGGCAAACTTTTCAGTCTAAGGGGGAGGATGTGAGGATTCCTCCTCCAAAGGGGAATCCAAGACGAGTACAACTTGACGACGATGCCAGGAGGGAGCTGAAGAAGAAGCGATTGTGCTTCACCTGTCAGGAGCCATGGGCACCAGGACATAGATGTGCTGTTGGCAAAGCACATTTTATTGAGGTCTTCTCCGAGAGCAGTGGAGAAGAGGATGATGAGGAGGATGTGGAGGCAAGAGATAGCCATGCCTTACAGGGACCTTTGCCACTTCCACCACCAACAGCAGGTGGTGAATCTTTTGCACCCACCAGAGGGGCCCTTGCAGCATTGCGAGGAGTTCCCAAGTATCTGACGCTACACATATGAGGGACAGTACGTGGCCAGCGCGTATCAGTTTTGGTTGACAGTGGGGCAACCCACAACTTCATCGATGCACAGATGGTTGAGCGGAGAGGTATTCAGACAGAGAGCTTCGATGGGTTTTTAGTGTTGGTCCCAGGAGATCAGACCATGACGTGTGCTCGTTATGTTCCAGAGCTTTCAGTGATGATGGGCACCTACACATTGACTGGCCACTTTTTCATGGTCGATATTCCGGACACCAACATGATACTGGGTGTTCAGTGGCTCATCACTCTAGGGAAGGTCACGACAGATTGGAAGACCCTGGAGATGGAGTGGGATGATGAGAAGACAGGGAGGCATGAGAAGATACGGGGACAGCGCACATATCCGCCTCAAACTGTTTCGGCTCATCGGATGGAGGTAGTCTTCCGAAAGGGAGACATAGAGTGGGCGGTAGAGCTACGTGCATCAAAGACAGGGACTACAGGTCAGACGGTACATTTGGAGATACAGTCCATCCTTGACCGGTATGCCATAGTGTTTGGGGAGATTCCACCAGGAAAGCCACCGGACCGGGGGTTTGAGCACACTATTGAGCTTGAGCAGGGCATCCAGGTAGTGATCACCACCCCCTATAGACACCCCAAGGCCTATCGAGATGAGATTGAGCGGGCTATCCAGGAGTTGCTAGCTCTTGGGCACATTTGACCAAGCATGAGTCCTTTTGCTTCTTTTGTGGTGTTGGTGAAGAAGAAGGACGGTACATTGAGGATGTGCATTGACTACAGGGTGAGGACTGATCACAACAGCCTCAAGTCCTTTTTGGAGCAAAAGCAGCTACAGGAGAGGCAGCAGAAGTGGATCAGTAAGATCCAAGCATATGACTTTGACATTAAGTATGTCAAGGGTAAGAACAACGTGGTAGCAGATGCCCTTTCATGTAGACCAGCCACGTTGTCTCTTACAAGCTTGGATACAGATTGGAGGGCTCGACTCTTAGTAGAGTACTCCAAGGACAGGTTTGCATGTGAGGTTATGGATGGGCAAGTGGCAGATGACAAGCACAGGGTGGTCGATGAGATCATCTATTATAGGGACCAGATCTTCTTGACTGAGGGGTCTCAACTCAAGAAGAAGATACTCCAGACATCACATGATTCACCTTTGGCAGGACATCAGGGGTTTACCAAAACCTACAGGGCCATTAGAGAAAGGTTCTCATGGAAGGGCCTCAAGGAGGATGTACTCCAGCACATCTGGGAGTTCGATGTTTGCCAGAAGAACAAGGGAGAGATGAGCCATCCCACGGGATTATTACAGCCTCTTCCCATTCCGGAGGGGAAATGGGAGAGTATTTCGATGAACTTCATCACAGGGTTGCCTATGGTACAAGGCAAGGATTGTATCTTTGTCGTCGTTGATCGACTGACAAAGTACGCACATTTTTTTGCCATATCCGCACACTATACAGCAGCACAGATGGTCGAGCTGTTCTTCAGAGAGATCTTCAGGCTACACAGTCTTCCTAAGACCATCGTCAGTGACAGGGACAGTCGTTTCATGGGCAGGTTTTGGCAGGAGCTTTTCCGGTTGGTGGGGACGGAGTTGACATCGAGTACCAGTTATCACCCACAGACGGATGGGCAAACAGAGATAGTTAACAAGTGGTTGGAGGGCTAGTTGCGTAACTATGTCAGTGGGCAACAGCGAGCATGGCTGAAAAAGCTGCATCTGGGGGAGTACTGCTACAATACTTCACATCACGTCCATTGGTATGTCACCATTCTATGCCTTATATGGGTATCATCCTTTATCTTTTGTTGACGTGATGTTTGGTGATAGCAGGGCTCCTAGAGCCAAGACTTGGATCCAAGAGAGTCAGGATATCCTCCGAGCTCTCAAGGATAACATGGCTACAGCACAAAACCAGCAGAAGCTGTATGTCAACAGCAGTCGGGTGGAG
This sequence comes from Pinus taeda, assembly GCA_000404065.3. Classification (NCBI taxonomy): domain Eukaryota; kingdom Viridiplantae; phylum Streptophyta; class Pinopsida; order Pinales; family Pinaceae; genus Pinus; species Pinus taeda. The sequence goes on along the minus strand of APFE031179070.1, from coordinate 3,718 downwards.
AGGCAATTCGAGGTAGGGGACATGGTCTACCTACGATTACAGCCATACCAACAGTCGTCACTGAAGCAGAAGGGGGCTGAGAAGCTCAAGCCCCGCTTT